>JADLZN010006033.1:0-17125 GCA_018155175.1 Sinocyclocheilus anophthalmus
GGGGTGTCTCCAACAACTAAAATCCATTAGAATCTTGCAATATCATTCATAATTTTTCAAAAATCAAAGACAATTACTGAGTGTATTTGATAAAATCATTATCAGATGTTCAAAGACAGGCTCTTTGAACATTGTTTTTTCTTTACAGTAAATGTTATATGTTTGTGATTTATAACTAGAAATCATAAGGTTTTACAATTTTTATTTTTAGATTTGCCATTTCTCTTGTTGGATTTTTGCTAAACGTCATGATATATTAGTGTTACATCATTTTTAGAGAAACATGAGAGGAAATGCATAAATGTCAAAGATGTCATATATGGAGGGTACGAGGAGCCTTTCATCTCATTTCAAGACCGATTAGATGTGCAACTGCAATATGACGAGGATGATTCAAATAAATTCCATTTAAACCCATTTACATACTGTTCAGCATGGCACTTGAACTAGCTGAGTTTATGTAAATTGAATCAGTCCAATTAGCATCCATTAGGGACAGCTATTTTTGAGCAACAGTTTTTTTCCCCTCTGTTCATTTGTCACCATGGTAACGTCGTTTACTTAGATTAGCTAATTAATGCCCTATACTTTTGGACTGCTGTAGTAAGCTTTGAATTAGCCTTTTTCTTGTCTGACTGGAATGTGCTCTGAGCTTTTCAGAAGTATCTGTGGATCTTTATATAATCCAGTTAAAAATGGATACAAGGTATAATCAAAACGCCCCAAAGAGGTCAGGTTTGGCTGGTTAACATGGTCCAGTTAGTCCCTGCTGGGTTGCCTACTACCTACCATTGGATACAAAATCTCTACTTGACAGGTCAAAACTAGTGTTGTGAAAAAATAAATAAAATATAAATAAATATTTAATTCTATTATAGTTTTGAATTTATTTAAATTTGAATTTAATTTGTTTACTTATTGAAGACTGTATTACAATTAATACCCAAATATATTTTATGATGTTTTGTTTGCTTGTAGCAGCAAACTATATTGTATTCTAACTATAAAATGCATTATTAAAATCAAGAAACGAGTTCAAATGCAGCGTGACTAATGGTTAGAGAGTTGGACTTGTAATCCGAAGGTTGTGGGTTCGAGTCTCGGTACCAGCAGGGATTGTAGGTGGGAGAAGTCTTCCACCTTCAATACCACGACTGAGGTGAGACCCTTGAGCAAGGCACCCCCAGCTATTCCGGGACGCAGCAAAAATGGCTGCCCACTGTTATGGGTGTGTGTTCAACCTCTTAATGCATGGTGCACTTGATGAGGTAAATGCAGAGCACAAATTCCGAGTATGGGACACCATACTTGGCCACATGTAACAGTAACTCCATCGTTTTAAATTCTGACTGCAAATACGGTGCTAATGACCACAACCAGATTAAAGAAAAATCACAGAATAAACTATTAATTAAACACAGAAGAAACTAAATGAAGATAGGTGTGAATGATATGCTGAAATGAGGAAATACAGGAGAAGCTAGATGCCGCGTTTGCCCTGTGGGTGTGACGTGAAATCCGCTGAGCTGTCAAACTCATCTCTCAGATGTAAATAACTCCAGTTAGACTTAAAAACAGGAGAAGGAGTAGAACACTCTAGTGTGGCTCAGGTGCTTTGAAAATCCAATTTGAGCGCCGAGCACATGGAAATGTGAAAAGTGGGCTTTGATAGAGATAAGGGTACACTGAAATTACACAGCTATCTATTTTTCCTCTGTGTGAACACCATATCAGGATTCACATGCAGAGAAAAACACTCAATACCACATGCTGGGAGTGAGTGCATTAAAAGCTCTCTGGAATGCATTGGTAAACAGCACTAATTGTCAGACTCTGTTTCTGTCTTGTGTTGTGTTCTCCTCCCCCACGTGCTCCATGTTATGTTTATGCCCTTATTTGGTCTTTCCGTCCTGTCTTATCGATCATTTGTTTCAGGTGTTCCTCATTGTGTCCCTCCTCTAGTCCTGTCTATTTAAAGTGTTTCCTGTTTTGAGTTTGCTGTGTTGTCTTAAATGTCGATCCCCATTCCTATGTGTGTGTTCCTTGTTCCCTCTGGATTATTAAAGACTGTTATAGTAACTCTCCTGCATTCTCCTCGCTCCTCACAGTAGGCAACACCGTGACAGAAGACAGCACCGAAACAGTAAGCGGCGCCCCTTCTCCCCATTTGTTTTTTCCGATTTTGAAAGTGTTTTTGTTTCCCCCCCCCGAAGAGCTCTCCCCTTTGTCGAGTATGCCCAGGAGTTTTGCTTGCTCGCCGCGGTGCTGGCTTTAGATGACGCCACCATCAACTCTCTGTTCTGGCATGGGACCAGTTACCATCGCCCCGTGGATCTCCCAGACACCACGGGACTAAGCTGGAGGAAAGGGATCGTCCGGTGTCTGGAGAGCGTCCGGCACCGAGCCAGAACAAGCCCGCCGGCCGCTCCGAAGTCTAGCAAGCCGGCCGTTCCTCAGTCAAGTCCGCTGGCCGCGGCACTCTCCAGCCCGTCGGCCGTTCACCAGTCAAGCCCGCCGGCCGCGCCATTCTCCCTTAACCAAAGGAGGAGGATGAGGAGAAAAAGACTGTTCTCCGCCCTCATCCTAGCCCCAGAGCTCGCTCCAGTGCCCGCTCCGCTCCAGTGTTGGTTCCAGTCCCCGAGTTTAGCCCAGAAAGGGCTCCAGTCCGTGAGTCTAGACCAGAGAGAGAGGCTTCCAGTCCCCGAGTTTAGCCCAGAGAGGGTTCAAGTCCACGAGTTTAGACCAGAGAGGGTTCCAGTCCCAGAGTTTAGCCCAGAGAGGACTCCAGTCCCCGAGTCTAGCATGTCCTGCCCAAGGAGGGTTCCAGTTTCCACGTCCAGCCCAAGGAGGGCTCCAGACCCCAAGTCAAGCCCAGGGAGGGCCACATTTCCCGAGTTAGGCCTACGGAGAGCCTCTAAAGACTATATTCTCCCCAATGATTTTTTTTGGGGGGGGGGGTAGTCGTGGAGGCCGGGCCGAGTGCTGAGGCCAGACCTCCAGAAATGCCTACTCCGCCATGGCGTCCTGAACTGTCTGATCCGCCATGGTCTCCTGAACTCCCTACTCCACCATGGCATCCTGAACTGTCTGATCCACCATGGCCCCCTGAGTCCCCTGCTCCGCCATAGCCTCCTGAGTCCCCTGCTCCGCCATGGCCTCCTGAACTGTCTGATCCGCCATGGCCTCCCGAACTGCCTGTTCCATCATGGCTCCCCAAGCTGCCTGATCTGCCATTGGTCCGGATTGTTTCAGGTGTTCCTCATTGTGTCCCTCCTCTAGTCCTATATATTTAAAGTGTTTCCTGTTGTGCGTCGAAAAGTCCAGCCCATTCCTTGTGTGTGTTCTGTCCCTTGGATTATTAAAGATGTTATAGTAACTCTCCTGCATTCTCCTCATTCCTCACAGTAGGCAACACCGTGACACTAATATTTTTCACCTATTTTTAAATATTCCTGTTTGTAAAATACAGCAACCTCATTTCAATGCTTCTATACAGAGTTGCTACAAAATATTTAACCTTATAAAGCATACTGTATCATATTTGACATACAAAGCTTTGAGTAAGCAGTCTGCCCTCCTTAAATGCTATAAACATCTTATTGATTTACATTACAAGCTATCAAAATTTCATCTTACTTTTTAGCCATATAAATACCAGCAACTGTACCAAATTGTATATTTTTGCTAATGAATAAAAACTGAGGTGTTGGTTTTTCCTTGCGTGGAAAAAAGAGCTCCATATTATCACTATATCATATATGGGCCATAAAAGCCTGATGTATCAAATATCATACGTGGTTATACAGGGTTAATAATACTATCAAAGATGAGCTCAGAATTGAAGAGCAAAATTAACGGCTGTAAAGTAAATATCAATAAGTATTCTAAGTACAGAAATACAGCAAAAGAAAAAAAGTATTGTTATGCAGAACTTCCATTAATGTGATTTGTGCACAAAAGTCGCTTTTATAAGAAAACATCTGCTGAAAACATAAATCCAAACAAAACAATGTGATCCCATGAGCCATGAGACAATAAACAATAAAGCAATAAAGCATCTAGATCTACTAATAATGCTACTGTTTTTACTGACCCAAACTGTAAATCTGGGTGGAGGAATTTTTTTTTACCCAAAAACATTTGATGGTTATGATTGAGATTTAAACCTGTGTAGAATAGCAAGATCAGACCAGAAACTGGTAACATTGATGCAGTCATGTATCGGGTCTAGGCTGGTAGACAGACACCCAATTGAAACATTGCATCAACAGGGAGAGAAGAGAGAATTATGTCCTCAGGTCAGGACAGTTGTGACCTCTTCACCCTCCGTGCCCCCCATTCTAATTACTATAAGCACACTGTCAGATTCTAGAACAGGGATTTGAGAAAAACAAATTAAACCTGCATGCCATCAAAATATCTTGATTAAAAGTTGTTCATTCATTATTTAATGCATAGAAGATAACACTGTTTCTTGAACAAGTGACCTTTGCATGCATAACCATTAACATACTGATGAATTCCTCCATAAACTCACATCAGTCTTTTAACTAGCTCTCTGTATTCATACCTGTTTGATCAATATGTCAGTTTAGTCACCCTTTGTTTGCATGTTATCATGAAATGGCTCACATTTCCTGCTGAAGGAAGAAATCCACAGTAAAGCACTTGCTGATACGGCTCTGCTGTAGGGCAGCCCGTAAGCTTTCTTAAAATTTTGAAATGGTCCTTTACATTTTTGTTTAGCCTGCCTCTTTATTTTACAGTTTATTGTTATTATTATTTTAATTTTACAGAAAACTCCCATTAGTAAAGTATCTTTTCTTTGTGTTTTTATTTTTATTTGAATTTTGAGTTATTATACCTATTATGGCTTTTTAAGTGTAACTAGAAAAAATACATACCGTGTAAAAGTGGATCAAATAAATGCAGTCTTGGCGAGCATAAGAGACTTCTTTTAAAAAACATAAAAAAATCATACTACGGACCCTAAACTTTTGAGCAGTATACACCAACCCGTGTAGATACATTACCGCCTAGATAATCCAAACTGGTCGATTTGATCACAGCTGCAAAAGTAGGATAGGGGGTAACCAGCAGTGCCACACTTCTCATTTTGTGTTTCACAGAAGAAAGAATAAAAATCAAACAGGTTTGGATCGACAGGAGGATGTGTAAATGATGACTGAATTGGATGATCTCTTTAAGTATCACAAGGTCTTTACAAACAAATCAATTTAACATACAAGTAGCTAAACTCATGTCATTGAAGCTCACCTATCACTGAAAGGAAGCGTCTTTCTATTTATGATTGTGCATCTTTCATGTTCACGCATCTAAGGAACCATCACATCCCCTACAATCGCCATCACAACAGCTGGATATCGAACACTTAATAAAATCCTTACACGGCCAAGCTCAAATGTCACCGTGTTGAGCTGAGCCATCGATATTTCCATCCTGACCTTTAGCGGTGTTTACCTACCCAGGACATCCTGGGCTGGCTAATCTAATAGCACACAGTGGAGGTGGCAGGAGAGAAGACTGACCGCTGAATGCTTGCTTTAGTTTCGGGCAACAGCACAGATTAATGCTTCATGGTATCTGCCACTGGGATACAGAAGATATTTAAAATAGATCTGTTATTTAAAAGGATATACTTATATATATATTATTATAACTATATATATTATACTTATCTAATAATATATAAACAATGTCTGTATATATATATATAGATAGATATATATATATATATATATACTTAAACTACAACCTAATAAAGTTAAGGCTCAAGTATCTCTTCGCCAATGACAACATTGTCAGTACTATAACTAAAATGGCCATTATTGCAAAGATTGACTTTGAAACTAAAAACTATCAATGCTGCAGTAAAAAAAAAACACACTTATCAAGTCTCATATCACCTTCCTCTTTAATGAGACACCTAAGCTTGTCGTTCACACTTTTTGTCAGCTCTGGGGACAATCATGAAGAAACTTTCAAGATGAATAAAGAGTGCTGTTGCATAAGTGTACCTCTTTCTGGTAATGTATTATATGCACACATACAACAACAACATTACAACAGAATTTCGCTTATGTTCACTTTAGTTATACATAGGCACCATTGTGTTTAACAGCCATCATCTCTTAAGGTGTTCAAATGAAGCACTGAGGTCTGTGACAAAAAAAAGTATTATGTAAGTTCAGAGTATTACGTAAGTAAGTACAGCTTTAAAACGGGTTCTTTGTCTTTTGACAACAGAAAGTGCCTGGGGTGTGTGTACTTCATAACTGTGACCATGGAACACAAAACCAGTCATAAGGGTACGTTTTCGGAAATTGAGATTTATACACCATCTGAAAGATGAATAAATAATCTTTCCATTGATGTATGGTTTGTTAGGATAGGACAATATTTGGCCGAGATACAACTATTTGAAAATCTGGAATCTGAGGGTGCAAAAAAATCTAAATTTAAGAAAATTGCCTTTAAAATTGTCCAAATGAAGTTCTTAGCAATGCATATTACTAATCAAAAATTACGTTTTAATATATTTACAGTAGGAAATTTACTAAATATCTTCATGGAACATGATCTTAACTTAATATCCTAATGATTTTTGGCATAAAAGAAAAATCTATAATTTTGACCCATACAATGTATTTGGCTATTGCTACAAATATACAGCGACATAAGACTGGTTTTGTGGTGGAGGGTCACAATTAATATGTAAAATGTAAGAACTACATTATACTGTGCATAAACACATACCAACAACTAAATAACCACAGAAAGTTCCCACATGGGTAAAATTGTAAAATACCAGAACTTGAACTGCAGGATTTTGAGACACTTTACATTTTATAGCATGGTATAAACCAGGATTTCTGAAATTGTTTTATTTTTATTTTTTATACCAATGATGCATTCTCATTACAGCTTTTGATTATATTCATTCAGAAATGCATTCAGAACCACACATTCATTCAAGAACACAACAAGTAACTGTCTTTATGAGTTATCACCGTATCATTCACTAAAACGATTTGTTCAGAAACAACAATTTATTCAGGAATGAAACGAGACTCTTGCACCCCAATTCATACAATTCACGCCCCTAAATCGTATTCAAGATAACTAATGTCAAATACTTTATGAGTGAATTGTTAAATCAATTACTAAACCCATTTTTTCAAACACAGTGATTTATTTCAGAATGAAACACCCATGTGCTGTTGTGGACCCTTGGCAAATATGAGCATAGGCGGCTGTGAAAATAAATCTGCATTGTTTATCCTTTTGATCTTTCATTCAAAAAATTCACAAAATTCGAACCTTTCATTGAAGCAAAACAATGAAAAGTGGGGAAAACTCACATTATGAAATAAATGTTTTTTCTAGTTCATGTCTGCCACAATTTTTGGCACCAAATTATTGCAACGTCCTTTCCCCAAGATAACAGCTCCTATAATGCCTGATGAGTTTGGAAAACACCTGGCAAGAGATCAGAGACCATTTCTACATACAGAATCTCTCCAGATCCTTCAGATTCCCAGCTCCATGTTGGTGCTTCTTCTCTTCAGTTCACCCCATTCATTTTCTATAGGGTTCAGGTCAGGGAACTGAGACGACCATGGCAGAAGTTTCATTTTGTGCTCAGTGACACATTTTTGTGTTGATTTTGATGTTTGTTTTGGATCATTGACCTGATGGAAGATCCAGTCATGGCCCATTATAAGATTTATAACAGAGGCAGTCAGGTTTAGTTTTTTTATCTGTTGGTATTTGATAGAACCCATGATGCCATGTGTCTAAACAAGATGTCCAGGACCTCCGGCAGAAAAAAAGGCCACAACATTAAAGATCCAGCAGTATAATTAACCGTGGGCATGGGGTACTTTTTATCCCGTCGGTGGGTTTGCTGCCAAAATCACGGTTTTAGTTTCTTCTGAAAGAAGCCAAATCCTTGTTTGAAGTTCCAGTTGTTTTTGGTGACACTGAATAGGCTGGAGTCTTTTTAAACGTTTTGAGTTTGTTTGGACAATTTTTCTTGAAAACCTCCCGAACAACATGTGGTGATGTAGGGGCTGTTTGATATTTTTTAGGCGTTCTGACCCTGAGTCTTGACTAATCTCTGCAATTATCCAGCTGTGATCCTTGCAGCATATTTGGCCACTCAAACTCTCCTCCTCACGTCTGCAGTAGGAAGATAATACACATCCTCTTGTGATTGTCACTTCTTAATTATTGTCCTGATGGTGGAAATGGGGATTTTCAATGCTTTAGCTGTTTTCTTACAGCTATTTTCTATTTTGTGAAGCTCAACAATCTTGCTCCGCACATCAGAACTATATGCTTTGGTTGTACTCCTTGTGATGGATGATTAAGGGATTTGGCCTTTGTGTACCTCATATTTATAATCCTGTGGAACAGGAAGTCATGGCTGGATGCTGTAAATGTAAAAATGTAAATATGAATGGAATATACTTCAGAGATATTTTACTTATAAGAACTTCTAGGGTGCCAATAATTGTGGCCAACATGCAATGGAGAAAAACATTTACTTCATAATGAGAGTTTCCCCGTAATAATGTTTTCTGAACGGTTGTTGTGTTTCTGACTTGTTATTTAGTTTTGTTAGACTTGCATTTGGTTGATGAATTAGTTATTGGTTTTCAGATTGTGATTGTGTTAGCACTTCTCGGCCACCGTAGTATTCCCTCAATAAACATCTAATCGGGGCGTATTAATAATAGTAGGTATTTACGTTTAGGTGTGGGGTAAGAGTAAGGAAATAAAAATATGGTCGTGGCCGAATAAGGATTAATATGTGCGTGATAAGAATATAATATGGACAGTATGCTAGTGATATGCGTGCTAATAAGCAACTAGTTAGTAGTTGGAATTGGTCCTTAAAATAAAGTGTTACCAAAGTTTCTTTCTTGCATGAAAAACAAAATGTGAATTTTTAAATAATGTCCTTTTAAAAGAATAAGTAAATGAGGACCAGCACTCTCAGGCTTCAAAAATCATGCAAAGACATCATTAAAGTATCATAGAAATTGGTCATATAACGTGTGCACATTGTGCATCTATAAGGCATATGGTCCATACCACTTGTGTATGTGATATTGGGACAGATTAGTGTTTAATAATTTAGATTTCCGCCTATTCTAACAAATTTTTTCGTATGACTTTAAATGTAATTCAAATCATAAATTTGTTAGAACACAAGTCGTGATAATGGCACAAAGACATTTAAACAACTTTTCTTAATTCATCCATTCATTTAATGTGTGTATGTTTATTTATTTATTTTACATATTTATTTTTAATATTTAAACATGTGACACCATGTTTGGGATGACGAAAGGGGGAGAAAATGATACGAGATTTTTCCCATTTTTTGAAAGTTAACTATCCTTTTAAGGGTGTAATAAGCTGAGATGTCCAGGACAAATAACATGATCTAAGATAACTGATACAAAATATTTGGAGATTGCGTTTAGAAAAAAGATGAAAAGGAGGAGTATAAATTCAGTTTTCGATTATTTATATATTCAGTTTTCGAGTCCAAACAGCATGGGACAGTAGATATATATATGTAAGAATCACAGGAGACAAACTCTGAACACCATTTTAACCGTTCTGTCGCTCCGCCCTCGGGACATAGCCAATGCATGACAAGAGATTCACAAGACAAAAACAGAACAAAGAGAACAACATGTCAGATGAACACGAGAATGTTGTCTCCTCAAATAAATGGCATCCAAGAAATTTTCTCGGTGATGTGTGAATGCTACTTGCCACCATCACATCAGGAGAAGGGACTAAAGGATGGCCAGGGGGGAGGTGTTCATACAGGTGGACACTACAGGAGCTCATTATGAACCTATTAATCTGTATTTTGACCCTGGCGAGCCAGCACTGGCCAATTTAAAGGACCCTAAGCTGCTTTAACAAAGCATCCAGAACAAAAGCACCTGTATAGCTCTAATCAGCCAGAGCGCTTAAAAATGTATTGATAGCACTAATCTAATGAAATAGCAAGTGTTCCAAATAAATTGACGAACAATGTTAAACTATTAAAGGACTCAACAATGCACGTGATACGTAAAAAAGGGTGGGGGTGTGTATGTAATGTGGTGTATTACAGTGTAGTTACATTGTAATTACAGTGGTAATGAATGTTTCGAATCAATGTACTTAATATTTAATTATGTTGTAGTACTATATTAATTATCACATTAAAATGAAATGTGCATAACACAGACACTAAAATGAAACGTGTTATTTAATACAAAATAGCAAGATAATTTTGTGAAAACCTAATCAGGACCACCAATCTAACACTGACAGACAAGGCTGTGTTGAGAATGTGTCGCGACTGAAGCAACCACTGCATAAGAGAGCAAGTGAGTACTAGAGGACTGTCAATTTTTCCTTTCAGCAGGTGTCTGACTGCTAATCTTCAGCCAGGTGCACAACTCAGCACTTTATTAAGTTAAAAACAATGTCATGCCAGCAAGCGCTCCAATTCACAGTGGCACCTACACCACACATTTAAAGTGGCTCTCTAATATCTCAGAGACATGGAGACATCATCCTCAGAGTCACTATCTCTGTGCCCAGTTCAGCTAGTGTTTTAAGTCATAAACTTTAAACTTTAAATTTGAAACAACTATTCAAAAAAACTCTATTTTGTTTGTAAAGTTGTTTTCAGGTTATTTCTATCCATTAAAGGATAATGTATGTTCCAAAAACTAATTAGAGCTGAGGTTTCTTAAAAATCTTAAAAATCTATAGTTCTAACTGTTCAAAAAATAACAATAAAAATGGAAATCAAATAGATGTCTACTCATAATATAACTATATCGTAAAATATAGCATAGCTAGTCAGTTTTGTACATTGTTTAAGCCTAGATTGTTTTCCAAAGTTAGTTTATGATGCACTTCAACACATATTGAATGTTAGCCAGTACTGCTGTCTAAACTAACCAATCAAGCTTTTCAGCGCAGGCGATTACTGCCACAGCAATGGGAATGGGACTTAAAGCATATAATTTGTTATTCCAGAAACCATTGAAAGCTCTGTCATGATTAGAGAGCTTGCAACATCATGAGAAAAGGCTTAGTGACTTCTCTGTTTTTGAAAAGAGTTTTATTAATTACTTTAGAACTACAGTGTACTGATCTTTTGTGATTTTAATCTGTGGCAGGAGTTAAGTTCATGTAATATTACTCCCCCTTGATCCTGCCGATTTGTTCCTTAAAGCATCTAGAATAAGCCTGGTTTTAATCTTTGATCACACTGCTCTCCTCAAAACACAATGCAACTTAAATGATGTTCTGATGTACACAACTGAATTAATTGACTAACAGCAGGTGTCGTATCTAATGCTATACATCAATAAAGGGGGGATCACTGGATGAGCAGGGAATCAGATAGCTGTGTCTAAGGGATGCATTGGAAAGCTAATCAGCTTCTCAGTGGACTGACTGCAGCTGCTGTTGGTGATGCCCCCAGTATTTACACCGGGTGTCTTTTCAACTCTGAGTGTAGCTTTAGAGAGCTTACTGTAAGATCAGTGTTGGGCGCATTTCGTAGGACGCATGGTAGGTGGGGAGATGCTTGCAAGGTCTACAAGAGATGTCACGACTGAGGAACATCATTAGTTGTCCCACTGGGGAGACAATGGAGCCTCCGTAATCCCATCTATCCCTCCCCTGAGTTTATAAGATCACACATGCGTGGAGTAGAGAGTCTGGCCACATGGTGGTTTCTCTGCTTCCAAGCCATAAATCGCTCAGCTGCATCTGTATATGACGATGATTCAACCAGCTGCCAAGTTAGACTGTTGTATTCCTAAAATTGATAAGACATTGAAGTGACCACAACAACTTTAGAGAGAGTTAAGCCTGTGACATATCAAAACCGACAAGTTATGAGAAAAGTCACCTGCGTTGTGCCTAAAAAGTTGTGCTTGAACACACTGCAAAGACTACAGCCAAAGTCTATGATTATAAGTAGACCATTTTTGGGATGAAGTAACTGTCTATAACAGCAGTGTTCTAAATTCTATCAAAAAGGTAAACTGAAAGTAGGACTGCGAATATTCACTCCAAAAAGGTCATGCTTACCACTTCAAATATGAATCATGTTGATCAGTTGGTCTTCACTCTCTTCATTCCAGACGACTTTGACGTTTTAAAATTATTCACGTATTGTAATGCTCTGGTAAGATGAAACTGTAAAATTATAAGAGCATTCCATAGGGGCCATTTTGACCTTGTTGTTTGCTTGCTTTCATCTCTTCCATCTTTTCTTCTCATGCACTGGTTTCTATAAGATGAACAGCTAATCAGATCTCTCTCATCGACAGTCTGATGTCAATTTAACATGCTCAACTGGCCAAAAAGCCACAGATGGGTCCAACTAGTGCTGATGGAGTAGAACACAATGCAAAACCTGGGCTGACAGACACTCAACGGACACATTTGATCAATGGCTGACCGGCTTGCTGTGTTCTGGCCTTTAAAATAACTACAATTCTGGTGCCTTTTGTGATGTTTAACAAAAACAATTACCCCCAAACCTGGTCCTAAGGAAGAATCACCATCAGTCTTGATTGTTCCAGATATTTCGGTGCTCTCGGGAGGGTCTGCTGGCATCTCCAGTTCCAGGACAGATTTACAACCAGAAAAGATGCTCACAGCCTGGTCTATCTTTTAGTTTCCTCAAGCTTGTATATATGTGAGCCATTACACTTTCTATAATAAATAAGTATGTGAAATAAGAGTGAGAATGGGTGAAACCAGTTTAAATTTTGAGGGATATATTAAAACCAAAGAACCTTCAGATTCTGGCCTTTGCCATTTATTTTACGCTGGATAGCAGGTTAGTGGATGATGACATTGGGTGGACTCTTGATTCCAAACTGACTTTCAGAGAAAGTTTGAGCTTTGATTTCCTTCCCCTTCTGATGGCAAGAATAAAAGGGGACAGTGATACATATTTCAGGGCTCTAGGATCCACAAAGGGACTGGAATAAAGAGGTATAAACCTTTGAACTAAACAAAGGTCCATCACCCGCACATCATATCAGAAGTGCTTGTAGCCCTTGTATAGACGAGACTGCAGAGAAAGAGGAAGACAGAAAGAGAAAGGGAGGGAGAAACTTAGAAAGAGAATAAAACCAACACGGACCAGTATGACTTTTCTGACAGGTTGTCTGAGTGTCACCCCTATGTCCTGCTGCCCTTGTCCTTTCCTAAACCCCATGCCCTAGTCTATCCATCCTATGCTGGGCCACAGAGCTTCCTGAAAGCTCCATCTCAGGCCTCCATCTGTGGAGCTCTTTGTAAGTGACTGCTGGTTGCATTAAGTTGATTAAAGTGGTTGGCAGACAGTAGCATTTGTACTCTCTCCCTTGCACAAAGATGAAAGAGTCAGGTATGTTTCCAGTTCGGAGTCTAGGGGACCGCCCCCTCCTTCTTCCACTCTGCTCTTAGAGGGGTCAACAAAAGACAAAGGCCTTTGAATTGAAAGCAATGGAAAGCCTCTTTCCCCAAATTATCTCTAATTGTTCCTTTCTTCCTCCTGTATCCCCTGTATGATATCTGTCGCGGTTGAATGACTTTGTCCGCAATTGTGTCTCTGAAAGCTTCTCTTGAAAGAAGAGTCAGGTTGAGACGAAGGCTGTTACTTATATCATACTTCCATAAAAACAGACAACTGACAATTTTCCAGTATTGTATCTATCAAAGGAAAAGTGTAATTTATTTCTATTGCTTTCAGTCTGAAAATTTCTAAGGGCATTTCAGTAAGCATTAAAATGAACTGATATTTACTGTTGGTTTTATGAAGAGATGTTTGTACCAAGAAAAACTGAGATGGGACTTTCAGTGTATTGTATTATTCCAGTCATCTCACATTACTGCAGTATGTTCAGTTTTCGTTGCTTTGATGTTGATGTTTAATGTACAAGATCAGTGGTGCCTTGCAAAAGTATTCAGACTCAGTGTTGTACTCTGGAATAGTTTTATTTCACAGTATTACAACCCCAACATGCTATACTATCATTATTATAATTATCAAAATTTGAAAGTTAAAGCATTGATTCTTCCTCCAAGGCCTTTTTAAAGACTGAGATAAATTGTCCAGCAATATTTTTCAGTACTTCCCACATCTCAGCAGTTGTTTGTTGTTCACTCAGGCCAGCCTTACACAGAGCTCTTGATGAACAGTAGTTGACTGGTGCACTTTTACTCTCTTCTCAGCTACTGAACAAATCACTCAAAGTGATCATTGGCCTCTCCATGGCTTCTCTCTGTGACTCCTTTAGATGTTTGCGGAAGCTATACAGTCACACTAGAGCAAAATATGGTTGTCAGTCCTGTTTTAGAGTGCTAAATATGTTTGGGTTCCAAACTCCCCCTTTTTTCCTTTTTTTAGACAAGGTTCCAAAACTAACAGAGATATGAATGTGCGCTGAGATTTTAGATGATGTTGTTGTCTTTCCATCTCAGCTGCTAATCATCATGCACTCTAAAAAGGTGGGGTCAGTTAATTAGGATTAATATGCACTTACCCACAGACTGGACTTGTTTATTAATATTGTTTATTGAACATTTTATCAATTCATATAATAATTTCTCACAGGGTTAACAGAAGTCAGCATCTTTGTTATTTATTTTAGTCACTGTAACTATGGTTGAAGGCATTGTTCACGGCTATCACAAGAGTAGAAGAATGGCTTGACTTTGGTTACTCATTGATATGGGCAGAATTGTGGCCACTTCTTCAAGGGATAGTTCACCCAAAAATGAAATTCTGTCATTAAGTACTCACCCTCATGTTGTGCCAAACCTGTAAGACCTTCATTCATCTTTGGAACACAAATTAAGATATTTTTAATGAAATCCGAGAGCTTTCTGACCCTCCATAGACAGCAATGTCATTGAAAAGTTCCCAGGCCCAGAAACGTAGTAAGAACATCGTTAAAATTGTCCTGTGACATCAGTAGTTCAACCGTAATTTTACAAAGCTACGAGAATAATTTTTGTTCGCAAAGAAAACAAAAATAATGACTTTATTTAACAGTTCTTCTCTTCCGTGCGTCACCGTCCTCCGCCATTAATCGAGAGTACCATGGCACATTTGTGGTGCTGCTGACGTAGAACACGCATGTGCTGCACCTTGTTTACAAGCAGAAGAATTCTCATGCATGCGTCGTGGTACTTTCATTATTTTTGTTTTCTTTGCGCACAAAAAGCATGCTCGTAGCTTTGTAAAATTACGGTTGGACTATTTTAATTACTACATTCTTGTGCCTGGGAACATTTCAGTTGCATTGCTGTCTATGCTGGGTCAAAAAGAAAATATTTTTAGAAAGAAAAAACAATATCTTAATTTGTGTTCCAAAGATGAATAAAGGTCTTATGGGTTTGGAACGTCATGAGGGTGAGTAATTCATAACAAAACTTTAATTTTTGGGTGAACAACCCTTTAAGTGGTTGTATAAGCAGCACAATTTGTGAGTTATAATTAAATAACTTATGAAGAATAGTCACATTAAAACAATGTCTCATTAAAATAGTATTATAGTTTCATTTAGATGTAAAATATCACATTGAACCACACTTCATTGTAGGATTAGTAATGTATAAAAAAAATAGAGAATATGAAAATGTCTGTGTAAACTTAAAAATGCTCATCTCTCAATGAAATGGCATGGTCATCTAACCATGATTCGTTAGTGGTCTATTATCAGTATTTAAGAATCAGTAAATGTCTATGTGCAAAGAGCATCAAGCCTGTAAGTTGTCTCTTTGACAAGTTGTCTCCAAAGACAGGTGAGTCTTTGATTAAAACTTTACAATGAGGACAGTATTCAAAGCCCACAATGTAGACAAAGTCACAAATATGACTTTATTTACTTATTTTAACTCTGAAAAAGTACAAAAATAAACAAATAAACTAGGACTTTGGCATTAGAGATCTGTTCCACACATGATTATGATATAAAGGATTTCATAGTGATCAATGGGACTATGAAATTTGATAACTCATTGTACACACCTGAGACAAATAATGGATGCTTTTGCAGCAAACAAACTTGCGGTATACCAAATATGATCTAAATTACCCTTCAAGAAGGTCCTGAGGAATATATGGAATCAGTGCAGGTGTAAATAAAGGGGCAGCATAAATTACCACGATCCCCCACCCCCCCCCCCCCCCCCCCCCTCCCCCCCCCCCCCGCCCCCCCCCCCCCCCCCCCCCCCCCCCCCCCCCCCCTCCAATCGTGATTGTGTTGCACGGTTTTACTTTGTGTTAGTGTCGCCTCTTCTTCTCACTGGCGGATGACATGAAATGAAAGTATTCTCTCTCCAGCACCGACAGCACCACTCTGAGCGCTTTCTGACACTTGAAAACGATCGGTATGGTGGTACCACAGCTGGGCTGGCGTTGATTGGCTGGCGTGTAGGCTGACACTAAACTTTCGGTGCTTGAGGAGCTGTCTGTGCCGGGACAGGTGGTGTTTATGCAGATGAATGAACACATTACTGTGTGCTCTTCCTTTTGGTTTAAACATTAGCGTTTCAAATGTGACAAATCAGATGTTCGTCTCCTGCATCCTGCCTCCATTGTTGTTGCCGGAAGGATGTACATGTGGAGAGGTTTGCATGAGTTTGTGTGTTTACAGTTTTGCAGTGTGTGTGTGTGTGTGTGTGTGTGTGCGCGTGGGCGGGTGAGTGTATGCATGAGTACGCATATGTATATTTAACATCTGATTGAGCATGCTAGTACTGGACAATTTATCATAGTTTATCATACCTGCATGAAATTATTTGCGTCATTCTATTAACAGTAGGAGACCGTGTCTAACAAACAAGCATAATTTTTGGACATTTATAGATATTATGTTGATTACATGATTACATGTACACCATGCTATAACTGCAATTTGTTTTCACATGCATACACACACGCACACAGTGTGTCTGTGTTCCAGAGACCAGCAAAATTGAGGGGAAGCTCAGCTGTAGTCTTTGTTCACTGCATGAGTGAAAGCTGTTGTCTACTACCCGAGGACACAGGGTCTTAAGTGGGTAT
>JADLZN010006034.1:0-14693 GCA_018155175.1 Sinocyclocheilus anophthalmus
CTCAGGAAACACCTGCGTTTTGTTATTGCATCTAAAAAAATA
Source organism: Sinocyclocheilus anophthalmus (assembly GCA_018155175.1). Taxonomy (NCBI): domain Eukaryota; kingdom Metazoa; phylum Chordata; class Actinopteri; order Cypriniformes; family Cyprinidae; genus Sinocyclocheilus; species Sinocyclocheilus anophthalmus. Next base: position 43 of record JADLZN010006034.1, read on the forward strand.
AGTGAATATGCGTGTATAGTTTCATAAGACTTATTTACATTCTGTAACTACAAAGAATAATTGCTTGTTTTAATGTTGCATCCAGATGGATAAGAGTTGTGTCTACTTTGATCATAATAATTTCGGGGTTTTGATTTTTGCCTTTCAATGTCAAAAGACAGTTCAAAAGAGGGAAAAGAGGTGTCAGAGGCACTTGCTGAGGAAACCCCAGGTAAATTATGGACGTTAATACAATTATTAAAGACTCTACCACAGTAGAAGACTAGAAACAATGTTTTGTGACTGCACCGGTCACAATCACGGCCACTGTGTTTGTCTTACATGCACTTTGACTGTACTTCTCAAATAGATGACTTCAGGTGAAACCCCTCCATTATCTGACTCTGAGAAATTGTTCATTTCAACTGCCACAGTTTCCCTGGCAGAATCCTGAGAGGGAATCTCATATATGTGTTGATGTTCCATCATGTTCACAAAAAGAAGTCATTCATACGTTGCTGCTTCTGTTGTGTGTGTTACTGCATGTTTCAGAGGTCGCGAGAAGCGAATGTCCACTGGAGAGTAGCGTGCAGGCCTTATATGCTCTCAGGTAAGGGAGTGGGGCCTTACCTGGCATTGGCTGCACGCTTCTGTCTGTGTAGCCAGACTTGGTGCAATTGGATGCTTCTGCAGAGGTCAGGTACGGATGCCCTTCCCATAGGTGGATCTCTCCACTTGATGTTTCAGAGAACCGGGGTTACGACAGTAACCTATTGTTATATATGATTACATACACAAGGTTAGATTAGATGTTTAAATTAAGCATTGAAACACAAGGTTTATTCCACAAACGGACCTATCTCTGTGGTGGGTTTTCCACTGAGGGAACCAACATAGGTCTACCTAATAATGAAAAAAAAACATTCTGCAAACAGCTCTAATAAAGAAGGAGTTCATGCAAAACGTTCGGAAAGTGATTCCAACGATATCGTTTCTCTGTGCCTTTATCGTTATAGCTGTGGTGTGGAATCTTCTATTATTTAATATTGAGAATGATTTTTAGAATTATATCTTTATCGTTATCTTTCTAGTTATTGTCCTTGGTGTGAACGGGCCTTAAGTTGACTGTTTCAGACATCACTCAGTGACTGTTTGTTTTCTTGACCAAGAAACAGCCCTGCAAACAAGCCTGCACTGGCCCTTTATGGGTCCACTTAGGGCTAGCCTTAGGGCCCCCAGCGGGCTGCCAGTGCAGGGCCCCTGAGAATTAGCTCATTGGCAAAACATTGGCCCCTTAGCGCTGGCCCTGCACGGGCAGCCCTCACTTAGCCCCCAGGAAGCCCTCATTATGCCCACACAGGGCCGGCACTATTAATCTACAACAATACATCTGTTTCACTTTAAATACTTTTCAGCTACTATAACTTAAGTCTTTGGGAAAAAAACAGTTATTATACATCTGAAATGGATGCAGTCACCACATAACTAATGTCTGTATTGTCAAAAATGTAAAGTAGTCAAAGGGATTTCAAATCAATTTATTAAATACAAAACAGAAAACAGTCAGTTCAGGTTAATACAGCTACATATAGCCAACAATGTAATAACTGTATTTTTAAATACAACATTGAATTATTGAACACTTACACATTTTTTGAAAAATTACAATTTAAGTTTTTTTTATTAGCTAGTAAACTAGTAAAACTACACATTCTGAACAATTATAGTTTTAAGCAGTGTATTAGCAGTTAGTATAAAAATAGGGCACAATCTATGTTAATATGAAGGAATTTATATAAATAGCCTTTACCTGAAGTGCCGTTTACAAGCTGCACATGCAATAAAGAGCTGCTTTGTTGTTGATAAACGTTGATAAAGTTTTGTTTCCTACAATAGATTTTAGGTACATCCAACTCATTCAGCGATCTTATCATTTTGTTTCTCATAAAATATACCATTACTATTTCGATGTGAGAAGCAGCTGCAAATGATTCAGTGCCTGAGTGAACATTCATGAATCTGCCATCGCCAGTACAGATTCTAAACAGGTGAAAGAAAACACACATGATGCTCTGATTGAAATCATATCAGAGAAAATGATTCTCAGGTCGGTATACATAAATCTTCATTAATTAACACATAAGGATTTATTAATCCATCCACACTTTTCATCCAGCTGAAAATGCTTTATAAATATTAAATAATCATAATCATTTAACATTTGTAAATATATATTCTCATAAATGTCACATATTCAAATTTATTGCCACAATTTAGTGTCACATATTAATGTATGTATAAATTTCTGTTTCCCGTACACATAGGTACAAAGAAAAATTGAGGCTGGAGGAGGAGTTCATGCAAAACTGGGATGTTTATCTCTCATAAGCTGTTGTGCCACCAAACTGTTTCTGTTCACTGACTGTATGTAGTTTTTGTCAAAGAGCATCATTAGCAATGGCAACAATAATTAATTCAGTCCTGATACTACTATTTTTAAATGGTTTGCTATTTTCTAAATAATAATAATAATATATTGCTGTATAAATACATTTAACAAGCACATAGTTATACTTTTTCTGACTTTTCAGTTTATTATATTTCTCTCTCCCACAGATATTCATTGTCAGACCTTCACTCAGTCTCAAGATGTGGTAAAAAAACCAGGTGAATCTTTTCGGCTGGTCTGCACTGCCTCTGGATATTCATTCAGCAGCTACTGGGCAGGTGTAGTGAGACAGGCACCCGGTAAAGGACTGGAATGGGTTTCAACTATTGGCGGATCCAGTTCTCAGAAGTACTATTCCCAGTCAGTTCAGGGCAGGTTCACAGTGTCCAGAGATGATTCCAGCAGTCAACTGTACCTACAGATGAACAGCCTCAAGACTGAAGACACTGCTGTGTATTACTGCGCTAGAGAGTCACTGTGAATGAGTTCAGTGTCAAAGCAATACAAAAACCTTCACTTATGCTCCAGATGTACTGTTCCATTTCCAAGAGGTGGCGCTGTTGTCAAGCAGTCTTGTGTTAGTGTTTCGGACATCGCTCACTGAATGTTTGTTTCTTGACCAAGAAACACAAAAAGCCTTATAGTAGCTTCATTGTGAAATGTGTTCTTATGTGTTTTTTGTGTGTTTTTGTATTTAGTTATTTTTTATATCAGTACATTATGAACTTTAAACAAAAACCCTATTTCATTTATCAAAGCTGGTATTTACAGATATTTTTGACAAAAAATAGATATAAATATAAAAAATATACAGAAACGTATTTATGCATGAAGCTACTCTACGAGCAACGATGCTTTTGAGAAATGCACCCCAGGACTGCATTTTACTACAAACTTGCAGCAAGACCATTACTGGTGCTACCAGAATGACACACTGAGGAAGTGTCGCAATAGCGTTGCAAATATTCAGTGCCTTTATGTGAATATTACAAATGTAGAATGTATAAAGTCAGATGAAATAACTACATACATTATACTGTACTTTAATGAAACTTGTCTGCCAGGTGTCTGATTAAAGTATTGGGTAAAATAGATCTACTAGGTAAAAATCTTTAAAGACTATTGTAGCAACAGTAATTTAGTTTACCAATACTTTCGACAGGCATGTGAGAGGCAAGTTTTGACCTTGACAACATGTCTTAAAGTGCCATAATGTATCTTCCTGGTGTATTTTCCTCATCTTTTTTTTTTGATCACTGATGTTGTCTTTTTTCTGTAGAAAGCAATTATATCATAAATAAATGACAAACTGCAACATCTTGGACAACCGAAGAGATGTATGCTGTGCTGCATACTGTGAGCTTCACTAATGCTTTATTTAAACTCTAAACTAAAGCAATTAAATAAGCTTCATAACTGTTAGCAGAAGTTTTGTGACATAATTAATAATAACACATTCTTTTTTTTCGTTAGTGGTAGCACTAACATTAAAGATCAGTTTCACCCAGGACACATCCAGAAACACAGTGTTTCTACAGGGAAATCATTTTCAGACTGAAGACACACTTCTGTGTATTACTGTGCAAGATACACACAGTGTCTAAACAAGCCACAGCTCTGTACAAAAACCTGAACACATGAATCAGAGATACGTAATACCAGAGGCATTTCTAGCCTTTCATCAGCATCCGACACCAGCCCCCAAATAAATAGTCTTTACCTGAAGTACAGAGTCATTTACAAGCTGCACACGCAATAAAGAGCTGCTTTGTTGTTGATAAACGATAAAAGACATTTGCAAGTTTTGTTTCCTACAATAGATTTTTGGCAAATATCCACCTCATTCAGTGCTCTTATTGTTTTATTTCTCATAAAATATCCTATTACTATTATGGTGTGAGAAAGTGCTGCAAACAGTTCAGTGCCTGAGTGAACATTCATGAATCTGATCATCACTACCGATTCTAAACAAGCAAAACCAAAGCAAAAAAAACCTTGACTGTCACACATAACGCTCTGATTGTAACATTATCAGAGAAAATTATTCTCAGGTCGGTAAACAGTAATATCCCTTAACACAAGGATTTATTAATCCATCCACACTTTTCATCCAGGCGAAAATGCTTTAGAAATATTAATAATAATTTATTATTGATGAAATATGTTCTCATAAATGTCAAATTTTCATTTCTGTTTTTTACTTACTTTATCTAGGCCCTTTATGGTGTTTATCATTCCACAATTAATTTTTTTTTCACTTATGTTATTCATTTATTTATGTACAAATGTCCTTTTTTTATGCACATGTACAAAGAAGAATTGAGGCTGGAGGAGGAGTTCATGCAAAACTGGGATGTTTATCTCTCATAAGCTGTTGTGCCACCGAAGTGTTTCTGTTCACTGATTGTATGTGTTTTTTGCTGAAGAGGATCATTAGCAATGGCAACAATAATTAATTCAGTCCTGATACTACTATTTTTAAGTGGTTTGTTGTTTTCTAAATAATAATAATCCTATGATAGTACTGTAAAATGCTTTTTAGTAAAGCACAAATTTATACTTTTTCCTGACTTTTCAGTTTATTATATTTCTTCCTCTTCCACAGATATTCATTGTCAGACCTTCACTCAGTCTCAAGATGTGGTAAAAAGACCAGGTGAATCTTTTCGGCTGGTCTGTACTGCCTCTGGATATTCATTCAGCAGCTACTGGGCAGGTGTAGTGAGACAGGCACCTGGTAAAGGACTGGAATGGGTTTCAACTATCAGCACATCCAATACACCATACTATTCCCAGTCAGTCCAGGGCAGGTTCACAGTGTCTAGAGATGATTCCAGCAGTCAACTGTACCTACAGATGAACAGCCTCAAGACTGAAGACACTGCTGTGTATTACTGCGCTAGAGAGTCACTGTGAATGAGTTCAGTATCAAAGCAATACAAAAACCACCACCTTTCCTGTTGACTTCACTTATGCTCCAGATGTACTGTTCCATTTCCAAGAGGTGGCTCTCGTCAAGCAGTCTTTGTTCACTGTTTCAAACTGACTTACCGAATGTTTTTCTTGACAGAGAAATAGACAATCCAATTTTTAAAGTCTGAAGAAACACAAATATACCTTAGAGTAGCTTCATCATGAAATGTGTTCTTGTTTCTGTAAAAATAGTTTCTGGAGTTTTCTTTCTTTCTTTTTTAATATCTGTAAATTATCAGCTTTGATCAATGGCACTTATTGCATGCATCAAAGCTGGCAATGCACAGATATTTTACAAAATAAAAAAAGTTTTGCTTTGTACAAACATAAACATGACAACATATTTATGATGAAGCTACTCTAAGGCTGCTGCTCTAATGTATGAATTAATGTGTGAAAGTTGTTTTATTTCTCTTACACTGGACATCTAATAAAATCAGGAGACAGGTAAAGAGGACTGTACAGGACTGTACCTTTACTACAAACTTGCAGCATGACCAACAGGCTACATTATAACCAGTACTACTAGAATAACACACTAAGGAAGTGTTGCAAATATTCAATGCCTACGTGAATATTAGAAATGTATAATGTATAGAACTTCATACTTTATACTTCATAAATTACTTTTGAAACTTGTCTGCCAGGCCTGTATCTACTGTAGTTAAAAATGATCTTTAAAGAAATGTTTTGGCTATAATAGATTTATTTTACCAATACGTTTAACAGACACCTGACATACAAGTTTAGATGTTAACAAAATGTCTTAAAATGCCGTTGTCAGGATTATTGTCCCTGTTTCTGTTCCCTTATTTGGTCATGTTCCTGTCCTCGTTTTTGTAAATTAGTTTGATTAATCATCCCATACACCTGTGTTTCCCCAATCATCCCCTGTATTTAAATCCTAGTCTGTGCAGTCAGCAGTTTCCTGCTGTCTCCAGTGTTGATGTACCCTGCGTTCCATGGATTAAAGACTGTTTCGTTTATTCCTCGTCTCCATCGTTCCGCGCATCACAGATTGTGCAGAAGAACCGGCCAAATACCGTACTCCGTGTGTCTAACCTCCATTTGGTTTCGTTTTACCAGTGTCTTTTTTCCCTTTGTTCCCTGGATGGAGCCCTTCATTTGCCATGACTACTCTCCTCCTGCTGGAGCAGGGGACAAAAGCTCTCGGGAGCCATACAGATGTTCCAGCTGCTAGCAAGCACCACAGCTACCCGGACGGACGTGCTCTGTGAGTTCTATGACCCAGTCTAACATGGATGCAGAGCGCCGTCGTCGAAGATGTTCCTCGACCCCACCCCCACACCCCCGCCCGCAGGATATTCCGGGCGTTTGTGGGTGGCCCCCATGTCTGCGATAAAGGGTCACCTCTCACCATAACTTCGAGGTACAATCCGGACCCTGAGCCCAGTCCACCATCTCCCCGCTGTGCGGAGCTAAAGCCCGAGCCCACCAATGACAGAGAGCCAATTCACACCGCGATCTACGAGCCAGCTCAATGTCGAGCGACTGAGCAGAGGATCGCCCCAGAAGTAGAGCCCAACCCATCAGACCAGGCCAGCCCGGAGCGCGGCAACAATGCATGCCCAATGAGGGTGCAGCCATGCGTATCCGGCGCGGCGAACAGAGCCAAAACGAAGAGGAGAGGGCTCCAGTCCCTGAATCCAGTCCAGAGCGCCCTCCAGTGCCCATGCCTTGAAAGCACCTTCAAGTGTCCGCTCCTCCAGAGCGCCATCCTGTTCCTGTGTTCAGCCTAGAGGGGGCTCCCGATCCATAGTTTAGCCCTGAATGCCTGGAGGCTCACAAATGCCCGCCCTCCCCCCTGCTCCTGCCTCCTCCTCCGTTGTCGTCTGGCAGCCCCTCTGCTCGCCTTCAGCCCACCATCAATACGGTGCAAGTTCCGCAGGTCTGCCATCCTCCAGCGTCACCATGGCTGGAGAATCCCTCACCTCCAGCCTCCGAGGCCCGGACTCCACCTCGGCCCGTAGACCGCGTAACCTCTGATCTAGCTCCACGCCTCTACCGTCACTTTTTTCCCCCCCCCTCCCCCCCCCCCCCCCCCCCCCCCCCCCCCCCCTCCCATCCACCCGCCACTGGATACCTCGGTTAGCCTTGGTTCGGGCGGTCGACCGCCACCGCATCAGGACTCCGCTACTCAGGCGCATTCGTCGTTCGTCCCACCGGCATTTATGGGCTCTCTTCCTCCGCCAGCTCACCTTGGTCATCAGTCGTCAAGATCCGCCGTGGATCTCGGATCGCAACCTAAGTCTTGGGCCAAGAGCCCTTGGCTCCACCTGCCACCAGATCCTGGCATCCCCCTGGCCGTGCGCTTCTTGGCTCCACCTCGGGCTCCTTCAACACCTGTCCGCCACCGTGGTATGCACCCTGGCGTCGGCGGCCATTCAGCCTACATGGCTCCTCCCCTACATCGGCTCCACTCGAGGTTGACAAGTTGGTGTGGCCGGGCGTCCTGTTGGCTCCTCCGATCCAAAGCCCTCCTGTCTCCTCCCTCCTTCGTCACCTCCCTGGTCTCTGTCTGCCGGCCCTACCGGTGTGTCTCCTCAGGAACAGCCTCCCAAGTTCCCAACCACGCCTCCCTCTGTTGTTGCTACGGTGTGAGGATGCACCTTCCGGGAGGGGGGCGATATATCAGAATTCTGGACTGTTCTGTGTCATGTTTTGCCCCTGTTTCTGTTCCCCGGCCCTCGTGTTTTCTATTTGGGCGCCTCAATGGTGGCTCCCCCCCCCCCCCCCCCCCCCCCCCCCCCCCCTCATCCTCTGTTTGGTCCTGTTCAATGGATTAACGGTACTGTTTCGTTATTCCTCGTCTCCATCGTTCTCGCCATCACAGATGTGGACAGCAGTAAGGTATCTCTTGGTGTGTTTTCCTCATCTTTTATATGGTAATATGAAGATTCAGATGCAAAAGCTCTAAGTGCCATCTGACATTTGTTTAAAATGAGCATTTTTTTCCTCAGACTCAGAGTTTAGTTCAGTAATTTACTCTAATGGCAATGTATAGGTGATTTTCTATGCAATTAAAGTGAAATAACTGAACATAAATATAGGAGCCTGATAAAAATGCTCATTTTAGGTGAACATTTCACTTGGCACTTAGAGGCTTTTGCATCTGAACTCTTCATATGTTGTATTGTAGAAAGCAATTATTGCATATACTGTAACAAATGAATAACACACTGCAACATCTTGGACAACCGAAGAGCTGTATGCAAATTCTTTACTTGCTCTTTATACAAAAGAGCAGTATCTGATTTGTGGATCAGTAGGAGTAATAAAGCTGTGTGAACTTCAAACCATGATCTTCTCATCAGCTCTACTACTGCTGGCAGCAACTGCATCCTGTGAGCTTCACTGATGCTTTATTTAAACTCTAAACTAAAGCAATTAAATAAGCTTCATAACTGTTAGCAGAAGTTTTATAACATAATTAATAACACATTCTTTTTTTCCCCCTCAGGTGGTGTTTTCTGTGTTGAGCTCACTCAACCTCCATCTATGGCTGTGAAACCTCAAGAATCATTCTCAATCTCCTGCAGGATTTCAGTATCAAGTCATTGCATTTACTGGATCCGTCAACCCACTGGAAAAGCATTAGAATGGCTCGGATATCTTTGTAATGGTGGTGGCACTGACATTAAAGACTCAGTGAAAAACAAGATCAGTTTCACCCAGGACACATCCAAAAAGACAGTGTTTCTACAGGGAAATCATTTTCAGACTGAGGACACAGCTGTGTATTATTGTGCAAGACAGTCCCAGGAATTCTCGCTGGGTGTTTTTGATTTCTAAACAAGCCACAGCTCTGTACAAAAACCTGAACACGTGAATCAGAGATACGTAATACCAGAGGCATGTCTAGCCTTTCATCAGTACCCAGCACCAGCCCCATAGCTGCACACAATAATGACCTGATTCGTTGTTGATAAATGATAAAAGACGTTTGCAAATTTTGTTTCCTACAATAGATTTTAGGTAAATACCCACCCCATTCAGCACTTTTTAAAATTTTATTTCTTATAAAATATCCCATTATTATTTTGGTGTGAGAAACCACTGCAAACAATTCTTTGCATGAGTGAATATTCGTGAATCTGGCATCGTCACTACCGATTCTAAACAGGTGAAAGAAAACACACATGATTGTCACACATAATGCTCTGATTGTAATATAAGAAAAAAAAAATCTGGCTGGTATACTTTAATGTCCATTAACACATAAGGAATTATCAGTAACTGGGGCTCGTGGCACAGCATGCTACCATCCCTCATCACACATCCATCCATCCATTCACACTTTTCATCTAGCCAACAATGCTTTAAAAATATTAAATAGTCACTATCATTTAATATTTACGAAATGTTCTCATAAATGTCACGTATACAAATTAGTTTTATTAACTTAATCTAGGCCATTTATGTATTTCATATTCCCCCCTGTAACTTTGTGTTTATTTATTATTTATGTACAAATTTCTGTTTTTAATACTCTAAGTACAAACCAATAATTGACAAGCTGGAGGGAGTTCATGCAAAACTGTGAGGTGGGGGGTCTTCACTCTCATAAGTTAAATTGTGCCATTGAAGTGTTATGTGTCATGGGGTTCTTGTAGAAGAGCTTCATTAACAATGCCATAATTCATTCGTCCTGATATTACTACTTTTTAATATGGTTTGTTTATTTTTAAATAATAATATAAAATACGCATAATTATCGTTACTCAGCACAATGCATTAGTTCTTTTTATATACAGTGGGTACGGAAAGTATTCAGACCCCCTTACATTTTCACTCTTTGTTATATTGCAGCCATTGCTAAAATCATTTAAGTTAATTTTTTTTCTAATTAATGTACACCCGCACCCCATAATGAAAGAAAAACACAGAATTGTTGAAATTTTTGCAGATTATTAAAAAAGAAAAACTGAAATAAATATCACATGGTCCTAAGTATTCAAACACTTTGCTCAGTATTTAGTAGAAGCACCCTTTATCTAATACAGCCATGAGTCTTTTTTGGGAAAGATGCAACAAGTTTTTTCACACCTGGATTTGGGGATCCTCTGCTATTCCTTCTTGCAGATCCTCTCCAGTTCTGTCAGTTTGGATTGTAAACGTTGGTGGACAGCCATTTTTTTAGGTCTCTCCAGAGATGCTCAATTTGGGTTTAAGTCAGGGCTCTGGCTGGCCATTCAAGAACAGTCACAGAGTTGTTGTGAAACCACTCCTTCGTTATTTTAGCTGTGTACTTAGGGTCATTGTCTTGTTGGAAGGTCAACCTTCGGCCCAGTCTGAGGTCCTGAGCACTCTGAGAAGGTTTTCGTCCAGGATATCCCTGTACTTGGAAATTCATCTTTCCCTCGATTGCAACCAATCCTCCTGTCCCTGCAGCTGAAAAACACCAACACAGCATGATGCTGCCACCACCATGATTCACTGTTGGGACTGTATTGGACAGGTGATGAGCGGTGCCTGGTTTTCTCCACACAAACCGCTTAGAATTAAGGCCAAAAAGTCATCAGACCAGAGAATCTTATTTCTAACCATCTTGGAGTCCTTCAGGTGTTTTTAGCAAACTCCATGCGGGCTTTCATGCATCTTGCACTGAGGAGAGGCTTCCGTCGGCCCCTCTGCCATAAAGCCCCGAATGGTGGAGGGCTGCAGTGATGGTTGACTTTCTACAATTTTCTCCCATCTCCAGACTGCATCTCTGGAGCTCAGCCACAATGACTTTGGGTTCTTCTTTACCTCTCTCAACAAGGCTCTTCTCCCCCGATAGCTCAGTTTGGCCGGCGGCCAGCTCTAGGAAGGGTTCTGGTCGTCCCAAACATCTTCCATTTAAGGAGTATGGAGGCCACTGTGCTCTTAGGAACCTAAGTGCAGCAGAATTTTTTTGTAACCTTAGCCAGATCTGAGCCTTGCCACAATTCTGTCTCTGAGATCTTCAGACAGTTCCTTTGACCTCATGATTCTCATTTGCTCTGACAGCACTGTGAGCTGTAAGGTCTTATATATAGACAGGTGTGTGGCTTTCCTAATCAAGTCCAATCAGTATAATCAAACACAGCTGGACTCAAATGAGGGTGTAGAACCATCTCAAGGATGATCAAAAGAAATGGACAGCACCTGAGTTAAATATATGAGTGTAACAGCAAAGGGTCTGAATACTTAAGACCATGTGATATTTCAGTTTTTTTTCTTTTTTAATAAATCTGCAAAAAATGTCAATAATTCTGTGTTTTTCTTTCAATATGGGGTGTTGTGTGTACATTAATGAGGAAAAAATTTACTTAAATGGTTTTAGCAAATGGCTGCATTATAACAAAGAGTGAAAAAATTAAGGGGTCTGAATACTTTCCGTACCCCCTGTATATATTTTTAATGCTTTTTCAGTTTATTGTATTTCTCTCTCTTCCACAGCTATTCATTGTCAGACCTTCACTCAGTCTCAAGATGTAGTAAAAAGACCAGGTGAATCTTTTCGGCTGGTCTGTACTGCCTCTGGATTTACATTCAGCGGCTCCTGGGCAGCTGTAATGAGACAGGCACCCGGTAAAGGACTGGAATGGGTTTCAACTATCAGCACATCCAATACACCATACTATTCCCAGTCAGTCCAGGGCAGGTTCACAGTGTCCAGAGATGATTCCAGCAGTCAACTGTACCTACAGATGAACAGCCTCAAGACTGAAGACACTGCTGTGTATTACTGCGCTAGAGAGTCACTGTGAATGAGTTCAGTATCAAAGCAATACAAAAACCACCACCTTTGCTGTTGACTTCACCTATGCTCCAGATGTCAAGCAGTCTTTGTTCACTGTTTCAGACATTATTCAATGAATTTGTTTTCTTTACCAAGAAACAGACAGTCTAATTTATAAATTCTAAAGAAACACAAATAATTCTTAATAAATCTGAGCAGCGGCCTTAGAGCATGCCTCATTTTATTTTTTGTAAAATATCAGTACATTAACAGCTCTGACCAACACTTTAATGGCAGTTGCGTTAAACTAAGAGTCAGATTTGTAACCGGAAGGTTGTGGGTTTAAGTATCAGTTCTGAACAGTGCTCTCTTCCACTCACAATACCCACAACTGAGGTGCCCTTGAGCAAGGCAACGAACCCCAACTGCTCCAGGTACTAAAGCAAGAATGGTGCCCAACTGCTCTGGGTGTGTGTGTTCACTACCCTCTGCAGTGAGTGTGCACTTGGATGAAATAAATGCAGAGCACGTATTCCGACTATGGGCAACCATACTTGGCTACACATCACTCACTTACTTACTTACATTAATATGTGCCACAGTATACATTAAATTTAAGCAGTGGCGGGCCGTGCATTTTACACCAAGGCCTTCAGTGGCGTCCTACATGAATTAATCCATCTCTTCATACCATCATAATGATGCCACGGCTATAGAAACCATAAATATTACACAGTAATGCAGTATAACAGGGCACTACATAACAGACAGGTAATTATGTAGCGAGAATGAATGCCATTAACTAAAGAAAGAAACCCAATTAACAAATTGCGCAACACATCATCTGTAGCTAAAGCATTAACCTAACAAAATGACACAAATACAGTCCAGCCGATGTTTAAGTTTTCAAAAAGAGATTTATATTACAGTAGAATTGGTATAAAAAATAAGGTGTTTTAGTGTTTAAGTTGACTAACAATTATGTTCTCTTATGATTTATTTGTCTTCAGAGTTTCCGGGTTGCGGATGGGGCGGGAAAAAAAAAAAAAAAAAAAAAAAAAACAAAAAAAAAAAATTGGTGAACGTTTATAGAAGTGGAGGGAGTAACATTAAAATAAATTCATACAAGGAGATGAAAGAAAAGTGTTAGTGTGTTTAACGGACTCTGTGATATTCCGTGGTTTATGATGAAGGACGGTTAATACAGCTACTGGGAAAAGAGTATTCTTAGGAACTAAACTGGCTTTGTCTCACGACCTACACATCGCTAACAGATCAAGGATAAAGGTAAAACTGAAAATTATCTATTAGTGGTTTTCTTTGGAGTTTTCCGAGCGGTGCCGAGGAGTGTTTGCTGTTCTCGCGTTTGGCTCTGTTTTAGTTTACCCTTGTAGGCCCCTCAAGATAGTTTTCGCTGATCAATGATGACCCTCTAAAGTGTGGAATCTGGAAAAAAATGTGTGTTTTTTTGTTTTGTTTTATCTATACAAATGATTTTCCGTTGTAAGTTGAACCGTTTCACGCTGAAAGTACAGGTGCTCCCAACAGTATCAACATGGCGCCCCCTGACGCTGAATTTTTTGTCAGACTTGCTTGAGTGTGTATTGTGGTAAGCCACAATAGTGTTTACGCGCGCGACTTTGTTCATGCGCCAAGGCGCCCACGCGCGTTGTTACTCTTGGTAGAGCTTCCAAACTTATGTTGACATTTGAACTGTTATAATATATCTTCATTTTATTTAAAACCTTAGTATAAACTTTGATTTACTGTTTTCTCTTGGTTTTAGATTTTCATGTGGTTTGATGCATTTGTTATGAAAAAAAAAAACCTCCCCCGCAAATTAATTATAAGCAAAACAGCAAAAAAAAAATAAAAAAGAGATATAATCAATAATAATATTAATTAAATATATTATAAAAATAAAAATATTTGGGAGCTAGTTTACTTATATTGTGTTAGTTTTAATAAATCATTAAAAACAAGGTCACGCGTTTCAGTGCCCCATTGATCTCTCCAGCTAACAGTGACGACCTGCGTCTCCTAATTGAGCCTTCTCCTATTTTTTTCTTTGCTGACGTTATTAATGACCATTCCACATCACCTTTCCCTGCCCCTGCACTCTGTTTGATTTCTTGTGAAACGGCCTGGTACAAGGCCCCCTGTTCTGGTGACGGCACCCTTGTGATGGACACCGAACCTACCGCTTGCGTTGGGAACGATGACAAAATACCTGACTCTTGGTCTCACACCGAGAGGTAGTGGTAGCGTGTGTACCTATCTCACCCTTTTATGACCCTCGTCTGGAGATGCTTCGGCAAGTGCGTTGTTATGCTGATTTGATTGTTGAGCCCCCACGAGGGTGCCTGACAGAAAGCACCTCGCTGCCCCAGCGACGAGAGCGGAGAGCGTTTATAGAACTGCTTTGTCGACGCCTAATTAAGTGAGAACAATTATTTCGCTGTTTTGTGATCGACGGGGGGTTATGATTTAGTAATCGTTTTTTTTTTTTTGTGCTATAAGATCTTT
>JADLZN010006035.1:0-191526 GCA_018155175.1 Sinocyclocheilus anophthalmus
TCTGGCTAAATGGAAAGCAGACTGTCAAGATGGTTCGAGTCTTTGTGTGCTAGGGGCTTTCCTCCCCTCATGTTTGTTCAAAAGCTCTAGCCAACTGGGATGTAGTGAAGTGAACTAAAAGCCAAGCTTTACATCTCTTTGTGGTGAAAAGAGGCGTGAAGAAATCAATTTGGTGGTCCTTTGAAAGGAACCTGGTGGATACGGTCTGTGTTCCTGTCCTCTGTCGCTTCAGCAGTTTGGTACAACAGTCAGGCTTGTAATTTTGGTTTGGATATGGCTGTCGATAGTCAGATGGACAGATCTGAGATTGATAGCTTGAGTGAATTACACTCTCGAGTGCACTTGACCACCCTAACTAACACGTTAAAGACTTGCTGAAAGATTTATCAGAGCTGTGTCTGCACTGTAGTACCTGTCAAGAAAAAAAATTAGATTAGACCTAGTAGCCAGACTCGGGACGCCTTTGAAAGTTTTTTTTTATTTTTTTACCCAGATGTCTAGAATAGAATAGAGAGATTAAGAGTAGTTTAACAGGGTAAAAGAACCGGAATGCAATGAAATTTCAGAGACTACACACAGAGGTCCTACAATACGACACAGAGGTGCTACAATATGATAACCAGATACACATAGACCACAATAACGTAAGCAAAATCCATGTAAAAACCGTGAATGAGGCTCTTGGATAAAAACTATTTGAAAATCTGGCAGTGCGTGTTTTGATTGACTTGTATCATCTTCCCGAAGGTAGGAGGGAAAACATGATGACCGGGGTGAGAGGAGTCCTTAACAATGTTTTTTGCTCTGGATGGGTACTGAGTGTTTGCAATGTCCTGTAGTAAGGGGAGAGGGCAGCCAGTGATATTCTGCGCAGTCTTTATGACCCTCTGTAGAGCTTTTTCGTCAGCTCCTGAACAGCCCCCATACCACACCGTAAGACAGTATATTAAAACACTCTCTATGGCAGAGCGGTAGAATGCCACCATAGTTTTTGACACAGACGGTTTTTCTTTAGGACTCACAGGAAGTGCAGACGCTGCTGTGCCTTTTTAACAGCCACTGTTGTATTTGTGGACCAGGAGAGACTGTCAGATAAATAGATTCCCAGAAATTTAAAAAGGCGAACTCTTTCCACATCGTCTCCATTTATAATGATGGAAAGGGGGTCAGCTTTGCACTTCCCGAAGTCCACGATGAGTTCTTTAGTTTTCCTTGTGTTTAACACCAGGTTGTTTTCAGAGCACCACAACGTCAATTTCCTGACCCCCCTCACAAAAAATGAGTCCGATCACTGTGGTGTCATCAGCAAATTTTCTAATGTGACTGGAGGAGTGTGTGGAGGTGCAGTCATAGGTATAAAGGCAATAGAGTAGTGGGCTCAGCACACATCCCTGTGGTGAACCGGTGCTGAGAGTGAGAGTGGAGGAATGGTGAAGACCTTAACACACTGAGGGCGGTTAGTGAGAAAGTCCATAATCCAGGTACAAAGGTGAGCAGAAAAGCCCAGGTGAAGGAGTTTCCTGATAAGAATGTCCGGTACGATGCTATTGAACGCAGAACTGTAATCGATGAAGAGCATCCGGACGTATGTACCTCTGTGTTCCAGGTGCTCCAGAGCTTTGTGGAGTGCTGTAGCAATGGCCTCCTCTGTAGACCTGTTGGCCCTATAAGCAAATTGGTAGGGGTTCAAAGTGGGAGGGAGGCTGGCTTTAATGTGCCTCAGAACCAGTCTCTCTAGACACTTTGCAACAACAGATGTAAGTGCAATTGGTCTGTAGTCATTTAAACTGGGTAATATTGGCCTTTGAATCATTTGTCGCCCCACACTAAAAGTGAAAATAGCAACAACTGTAACATTCAATCAGATAGCAATATCTCAAAAGCATTGATTTTGAACCAAAAAGATTTATCGGTGGGTGGGGCTATCTAGTAAATAAGAGTCCAAGCGATCAACAAAGTGTCTTTCCACTCACTGTTTAGGTTAGGACAAAACCCTTTTGCTTTTTTCTTTGATGCTTGGATTATGTATATCTATGTCATCAGTGTTATAGACAACAGCTGTTGGCTGTGTGGGAGACGTTAACCCTGGGGAAGTCCACCTGTGGACTGTTTGGATAGATAAGGGCTGCCCTGAGCTGTGTGCAGAATCTTAATGAAAGCGTCTGGGACTTCAGTCAGATGGTGAGGTCGGGGTGGGCCAGCGCATAGTGTGAGGTACAGGCCATAAGATATCTACTGATAATCCATCCCGCATCTCCCAAAACAGTCAATTACTGAGGATCTGGCCCTTGTTCCCCACTATTTAGAACAGTCTTTCCCATCCATTTTATTTGCCGTTTTTCATATTAGATTTATTCTCAGCTTTCTCATTCTGACCAGGTGGGCCGGGATCGGGGAAAGCTCTCCAATCGGAGAAGATAGAGGAGCGGTACAGTTTGAAGCGCCTGTGTCCTGGGGACATCCTGTGCAGCGAGTTGCAGTCTCACAGTGAGAGAGGACGATTTCTCCGAGACCTTTTGGAAAGAGGAGAGCAGCTTCCTGAGGTGCAGAAAATTACAACGATCAGCTTCACCTTCACTGAATTTAACGCTTGTGAAACAAACACAGGAAGACACACTATTTCGTAACACTTCTCAGTAACATTTTGCTGAGAAGTTTTATGTAATAGTTTAACCTTTAAAGGGCTGGATGTGTACAAAAAAGGGTGTGTGAATTATTAGATAGGCTATGTAAATTAGTTTGCACTTACAGTTTTCTTCCTGGATTGACATTTCTTGTTGAAACAGGAAGTTGTGCTGGGACATGTAAGGTCTTCCTTTAAAAAAAAGTCATTTAGCAAAGCCACATGACAGTTTTTACCATGAAGACAAAAATAATAAATTCCAGACATGTACTTCACAAACAATTGGATTTTGGGAAATAAATAAAGTATGAGCACAACCAAAGGCAGCTGAAGTAGAGCACAGCTGAAAACACACAGACAAACCCTAATTTTCAACTCCCTGGTGCTAGTTAGAGGTAGGCGGCAATTATAATTTAGGGAAAGCAGACAGTTTAATCTAGAGAGCATTGAACAAAATTTGTATATGCCCCTGCAAACAAGATTCAAATTTTTGGTTCATTTCCCAAAGGACAATGAATGTCTGTCCACATTGAAAGAGAGAATAATAACAACAATAATATTCAATCAGATAGCTGATTGTGGAGTTGTGGAAGCAGGATTGTGAACCAGTGAGCAATGGACAGATTTGATGCTTGAATTTTCCAGAAGCATTCCTTAATTTGCTATCTATCTATCTATTTATCTATCTATCTATCTGACTATCTATTTCTCTATCTATCTATATATCTATCTATCTGTCTGCGTTCTGTATGGTATGTTCTGTTATGTCTGTCGTATGTCTTCTTTCTGTCTGTCATCTATCTGATCTGTCTGGACTCTCTGCTCTCTCTCTCCCTATATATATATTGCTATAGTACAGTTCAATAGAGAAGTCATGACATGGATTAGTTATTGTAAGTGGGACTGAGATTCACTAATGTCAATAAATGTTTTTCCTCCACAAACCAAAATTAAACTATGCAGAAAAATATTAATTTTCAACCATTCTGACCCGCTCTTGAAATGATACAGTTTAAGGATGGGGCCCATTAAGGCTTGTCAGTAAGTAAGGTTTTGACACACATTCTCCGGTCCAACTTATATTAGTGGCCGTAATACTATGTAATTACATAAAAATTAAGTTTAGGGTCGTAAGGTTAGGGGACAGTTGGTGGTTATGTCTAGGTTGAGGGTGGGTTAAGGTGTACAGGGATGGGTTCAAATCAGGGAATTATGTGACGGATCCTGTTCATGGATTCAGTTGGACGTAAACACAATGATACACAACACTCCGCCAGACCAAACTAACCCAGCTCTCTGTTCCTAACTCCATCTGTCAGTGGATCACCAGCATCCTGACAGACAGGCAGCAGCTACTGAGGCTGGGAAAGTCATTCGTACCCCAGAATGAGCACCCCTTCAGGTTGCGTCCTCTCCCCACTCTCTTCTACTTGATACACAACGACTGCACCTTTACTGACCCCTCTGTCAAGCTCCTGAAGTTTGCAGATGACATCACACTCATCGGCCTCATTCAGGACGATGACGAGTCTGCTTACAGACTAGAGGTTGAGCAGTTGGCTGTCTGGTGCAATCTTAACAACCCGGAGCTTAACACACTCAAAACTGTGGATATGATCGTGGACTTCAGGAGAAAACCACCCCACCCGCACAACCCACTGCACACACCAATCAACATCATGCCAGCACTGTGGAAAGCAGTAGAGGGTATTCAGGAATCTGGGCACCACATCTCTCGACTGAAGTGGGGACACTCACACCGACTTCATTGTTAAAAGGGGTCAGAGGATGTTGCTTAAAAGAAATTATTTGTGTTTTGGTGTTATGAAATGTGTTTATGCGGTTTAGGTTAAAAAAACACATTATTTTCCAAACACTGTACATTATTGTTTCTCCTCTAACCCTGCCTTTCTGAAACGCGTCGATTCTTACAAAGCTCATCGGTCTGAAAAGCAAGGTGTGCTGGGATTGGCCAGCTATCCAGTGCGTTATGATTGGCGAATACCTCAAGCGTGTGTACGGAAATGTTACGCCCCTTACCATACTGTTGATGCCGTGTCCGGCCGAAGCGATGATTCAAAAAACATGAAAACCCATTATAAACAAAACGAGGCATTCGTTGCATCCAGTGAGGACATAATTATGGATTATAATGACTTATACTGTCTTTTTTACGCGTTGTGTTGCATATCGCGCCGCGTAAACATAAAACCATTTCTGCATTTGTGATCGGAGAAATGAAACAAACAACAAGCCTACTATACACTGCCAACAAAAACTCGCTTACATATAGAAATATAACAACTCTTTTAAATATAAAAAAACGTATTTACAGTCTGTGAGTCAGAGCAGCCGGCATGGTAGTCTACTCTTCCAGGATCAGGAAACAGTCCTCCATAGAATGTGCAGCACACATCTGAATATTTTGTTCTGGAACAGTGTTGTAAATACACTTAACCACTGATTTCTAGTCGTGTAGTTTCGCTTTCACAACGAAACACAAAGCATCTCCACGGCGGCGGCCTTGAGTGAGCGGCGGCGGCCTAGAGTGAGAAATGGCCGGAGGGCTAGAGTGAGCAGAGGCGGCGGGCTTTAGAACGGCGCGGCCAGCGGATTCGATTGAAGGAGCGTCCTGAGGGCTTGCGGCAACCACATGTGACAACCACGGGCTGGACTCCGCTGCGCCACGGTGAAAAGCCGATCCGGTGATCCACAGCGCGAATTTGATTTATTTCCTCAGCGACCAGCATGGTTCAGCTCCAGGCATGATGAAGCGATAACGTCCTTTTTGGAAGGCCAAACAAAGTAGTTTCATTTCACAATGAAACACACAGCGCCTTAACGACATGGCGGCGGCAAAACAATACTACAGCGAGAATAAAAGTTACGCCTTCTTTCTTTGCGTGAACATTTGGGCGGTGTTATGCAGTGGTGGACGAAATACACAAATCAAGTACTTGAGTAAAAGTACAGATCCGTATAATAAAATATTACTCCAGTAAAAGTACTCCGTTTTCAATTTTACTCGAGTGAAAGTACAAAAGTACTTGATTTTTATGTACTTAAGTAAAAAGTACCGATAGATGAATGTTTATTTTGCAGTTTTATATAAGATACTTTTATCATTTAATTTTATATTAGCATATATTTTTTATAATCCTACTGCTCAAAATACCTGGGATTTTCCCAAAATAACCAATATGGAAATAATGAATATAATAAGGAAAATATTTATATTTTCATAATGATTTTTTTTTTCTCAAACCTTGTCTGTGGTGTAAAAACACCCCTGGCCAAATGCCCCCAGAGGGCATCACTTCCCACTTTGATAATTACTGTAGTTACCATGTTCTGAACATCACATCCTTTCTTTTTCCCCAGATGCAATCTATCTAGGTGGTTGAATAAAAATATTTGGACTTTATTTTTAAAAATTACCTCAATTTAGCACCAGCAAGCTCGTTAGCTAGACAGTTAGCATCAGCTAACATTATTGACTTATTTTCAGCATGGTTATGAATAAACATTTATATTTGTCTACTCGGCTAGTTGATCAATATACATAGTAACTTAGGCTATGTGTGCAGACAAACAATATAAAAACAGACGTCAAATAGGGCTAAATGCATAGCATTTTAGTAAAACTGCTAACGTTACAGCAGCGGGGAAGATGAACGTGCATGAGTTATTTTATTTAATCTGTGTTATTTTAATGTTTTTTGACCTAAAACATAGAGACTCTGATGTTAATGTGTCTGCATTCAAGCATTTCAGTGGGCTTAAACAGATCACCCTTTACAGCAGATTTAGTTCACAAACAACTGACAGCTTTGACCTAAATATGATTTTCAGTTACAATAATTAATCCTAAAATTCGACATTAGTAACTTACTTTAACAGCATCAGACGTGCGCGCGCTCAGTTCACTGGAGGACTCGCACTAAACGGATTATTTGAATCAGTGAGTTGTCGACTCGAGAACATCTGCAATCGGATCATTCCAATTCGTGAATGAATCGTTTGGTGCGATTTGCGAACCGATTTTAACGGGTTCATTTAAAAGAATCAGTTCGTTCTTGAATCAGACACCGCTTCTGCGTCTCGGAGCATGTGATGTATTATAAGGAGTAACGATAGGTTTTATGAAATGTAGTGAAGTAAAAAGTACGATCTCATGCTTTGGAATGTAGTGAAGTAAAAATAAAAAAGTTACTCAAAATAAAACTACTCCAGCAAAGTACAGATACTTGAAAAATGTACTTAAGTACAGTAACGAAGTAAAACTACTTCATTACTGTCCAGCACTGGCGTAATGCAAATCTTCCCACATCGTGACGTAGATATGTGAAGGCATGTTAGAACGAGCCGTTTTAGGTAGGTGTGGCTGACTCTTAACTTTTATAAAGAATATCTCTTTGGATTTGAGACTTTAGTCTTTGCAACATTACAGATCTTATTTATGCACCAAGAGCTTGTAACACTCCAAAGAGAAGGAAAAAAATTTAAATTGCATCATATGACCCCCTTTAAAAAGGCCCAACAAAGTTTGTACTTCCTTCGCCAGCCAAGGAAGTTCAACCTGCCACAGGAGCTGCTCACACAGTTGTACTCGGCAGTCATTGAGTCTGTTCTGTGCACTTCAATAACCATCTGGTTTGGTTCAGCTACAAAATCAAACATCAGAAGACCACAGAGAATGGTTCGGACTGCTGAAAGGATTATTGGTCACCTGCTCACCCTGTTCACCTGTCAAGAGCTGTACACATCCAGAGTGAGCAAAAGGGCTAGGAAAATCACTCTGGATCCCTCACATCATCCAAGCCATCTCCTTTTTGAACTCTTGCCGTCTGGTTGGTGTTACAGAGCACCGAATACCAGGACAGACAGGCACAAGAACAGTTTCTTCCCCCAGGAAATCTACCTCATGAAGAGTTAAATGTTCCCCCCATTGTACAATAAAAATATGTGCAATAGCATTATATTTATCTGTTACCACCCTACATCCTAGTACATCCCTACAACTTAAATTTTTATTCTATTCATATTCTATTTTATCTATAGCACACCTGTGCATACAATTTATTTTATTTTTTTATTTTTATTTATTTATATATGCATATGTGTATTTTTATTCTATCTTCTTTTATTATTTGTGTGTGTGTCTCTGTGGTACGGAAGCTTTGACATTAAAACACATTCCTTGTATGCACAAACATACTGGGCAATAATAAAGCTCTTTCTGACTTCTGACTTCTTACATGAATAGACATCAAGATGTGGGCCTATATTTTAAGGTAGCCTACAGTACACCTTACTGAAATGTCTCCTGTAATTGCTCATTCAGTGTTTAAAACTGCGGAAAACATGTACATTTGTAAATAATGCCACGCAACAATACTTTACCTCAGAATAACCATTTGGTGTCTATAACCTCATTTGTCAGCTAGAAAAAATAATTATAAAGAGGAGCATTTTGCTAAATATATACACTATATTGCATTCATATTTTTACTTAACCTGTCATCTTTATTTCACTTTTTTCACATTTACCTGTTTACTTATTTCTTACATGATAAGAAAGAACGCAAGGAGCTAAAGGTAAAATTCAACACCTCCTATGTAATTGCATGTTACTAATAAAGAAAATCAGACTGGATGTGTGCAAGACATATGACAACATTTATAGGATTAATTTAGGAGAAGCCCAAACTACAGTCAATGGCCAAGTGATTCTGACATAGTTATGGTGATATTAGCACAGATTTTATGTAGTAAATAATTATTTGTGACTGTATATAGTTATCAAGTTGGAAAAGACGTTTAGTTCCCTCATTAAAGGAACCTTAGTTCCCAGGACATTTACAAAAGGGATTAAAATGCTGATGCTGTAAAAGCAGGGCAGACATAAACACATAACATTACTGTATGACTGAAATGTTAAAGTGTTAAGAAAGAACGAAAGAAAGAAACCCCACTTGTTAATCTTGCATCAGCCCAAGGCTGCATCTCATTGTTAGTTTTACTTGATCTTAGTGCTGCGTTCGACACTATAGATCATGCCATAATCATAGATCGATTAGAAAACTATAGGGGTATTCAAGGGAAGGCTTTAAGATGGTTCAGATCCTACCTGTCCGACCGTTATCACTTTGTTTATTTAAATGGGGAATCATCTCAGTTAACGCCAGGAAAGTATGCAGTGCCACAAGGATCTGCGTTATGCCCTCCACTATTTTCAATATACATGTTGCCCCTTGGTAATATTTTTAGAAAATATGGGATTGGTTTCCATTGTTATGCTGATGATACTCAACTATATATTTCAACAAACCAGATGACACTTCTAAATTAGCTATGCTAACAGAGTGTGTTAAAAATGTAAAAGATTGGATGACCAAAAAATTTCTCCTATTAAATTCGGATAAGACAGATATATTACTTACTGGACCAAAAAAAGTAATCTCCTAGATTACAATTTGCACCTAGATGGACGTACTGTTACTTCCTCTACAGTCAATAATTTGGGTGTTATATTAGACAGCAACTTGTCTTTTTAAAACCATATTTCACGTTACAATAAGAGCATTCTTCCATCTTAGAAACATTGCTAAGCTACAGAACATGTTTCCTGTTTCTGATGCAGTTCATGCATTCATGGCCTCAAGACTGGACTATTGTAATGCACTGCTAACTGGTTGTCCTGCATCTTCACAACCACTACAACAAACCTCTCAAGTCCGCGCCACCACAAACCCCTGAAGCATGCTAAAAGTCCTTACCAGGTCAAGAAATATGATCATATTACCCCAATTTTGCAGTTTCTGCACTGGCTTCCTATTAAGTTCCGTATCAGTTACAAATACTAATTTATAATAATATTACTATACTACAATCCATCACGTTCCCTGAGGTCGCAAAACTCTGGACTTTTGGTATTACCTATGATAGCAAAGTCCACTAAAGGAGGTAGAGCTTTTTCACATTTGGCTCCCAAATTCTGGAATAACCTTCCTGATAACGTTTGTGGTTCAGACACACTCTCTTGTTTAAATCTAGATTAAGGGGGCCCACCTTCTTAGCCAAGCATTCAATAGTATGCATAAACCTTGTATTCAGTTATATATGATCAAAATGAACATTATCATTATTGTGCTGGGGTTGTTTTGAACCCTCATTTTTTGCTGGTTGATGAAACAGCGCTACACTATCTTTGTCTCCTATTTCCTTATCTGTTTCTAGGGCTGGCGCGATAACGAATTATCGCAAGACCACCCCCACGCTATTGACGAGCAAACCGCAGAGGAATGCAAGAACCGCAGCAAACCGCGATTTTTTCCGTGTTATTTTTTCGTAAGGTTTATGCCAGTCTCGTTTACACTTCAGGCAGGGAATGAATATAAACAAGTTCGTATGATAACATAATGTTACCATGCTGATTGGTACAGAGGATCAGAGTTTGCACTTAACAAGCCCTAAACAACAGTGACTGAGAGAGAGATCGATGAGCGGTGCAATACTTGCGTCTGCATCCAGGCCGAGTCATTTTGTGAAATAGGTTGTAATGTCCAAGGAAAGCGAAATCTGTTGGTTCTACTCTTTAGAATCGGTGCAAGATGGTCAGCTGAGCCTTCAAACGTGGAGCTCAATGTTAAAATGATTTCAACAGCATGTTTCATTACATCTCTTTGAATTAATGAATCAGCGTTTTTGAAGATGTAGTCCACGTGGCGCAACATTTAAATGCAATGACTGACAGCACATTAGAACGCGAGCGCGGGTGGAAATATCAATAGAAAGTCTCTTGTCCTGTCAGATTAGAAAATCAGATTACAACTAGGTTAACTGCTATACATATAGGCTAACGATAGCCTAACGATCTTATTGTCAGGTTTATGTTCTGTTATGTGGACCGTTATTTTGTCATTCTCTTCTGTTTACTTCACTTCCTGTTTCAACGCTATTTGGTTTCGGGTTCATTGTCTTCTGAATATGACCTCGTTAGTTATATCATAACACATACACACAAATTATAAATTAATTAAAATTTGTGTGTGTCGATGTATGCGGTAAAACGAATACCTATTGAGCCACTCAAAATTACCGCAAGAAAAATTCCCTCACCGCGACAGCCCTAGTTTCTGCCACATGATTGGCATCCTGAGGTAACTAGGAATTACAGCTTCAGTCTGGATCCAACCCTTACAAAGATCTGAGATGACCGAACACCTGAGAAAAGATGATGCCAATCCATCAGAAGACCTCAGATGATGCCAACCCTGAACCAACATACAAAACTACCAAACGTTGCTATAAGTTTGACTGCAAAATATAATCATTGCTGTTAATAGTGTTCACAGTCTGTTTGAATAGCTACATCATTAACTAATTAATTAAAAAACGACTGTACATTTCTGCCATATGGACATCACCTTGACATAGTCACCACCACTGATAAGCTACTTCTAAATATAATATAGAAACTTTAATTTTCTGTGAAGCTGCTTTGCAATGATTTGTATCGTGAAAAACGCTATACAAATAAACGTGAACTGAATTGAAAAGAAAGAAAGAAATAATCATTTATTCTGTGACTCCTTAAGTGTTCTTTTTTTTTTGGAGCCCTGTTAAAACTTTAAATATAAATATTTTTATACAAATATTTTTAAAATGATGATTATGATCTCAGGCTTAAAGCAACTATATGTAGTTTTGTGTATTTTAATTGAGTGATATTCACTGTTGAAAAGATATTACTGTCATAATTACAGTGAACAGCTGTACACCGGCATTTGTTGCTGCCATAAAGCAATCCGCCCTTCTCACATAATAAAAAAACTTACATACAGTTGCTTTAAGGGGAATTTTTTTTTTTACTGCTTTTCTTCTTTTTTCCTTTTCAAAACCAAATGAAACCAGCATGAATAAAAACAGCACATTTCTAAGAACTTGCCTCATATTATTCATACTAAAAATATATTTTGAAAAGTTTTTTTCTTTTAATCGTGGACATTCTTATACCCCATTTACTATTTTAACACTAACACTTGAGTCACTGCCCCACTGAAAGAGTACAAGGATAGCGTAATAAATTGTCAGAGATGTGATAAGCGAAGGGAGAGAGGCTGGTGATTTTGTGAATCAGTAATGTGGAACATATGATGGTTCTGTGCTGTTCTATGTTGTGTGTGTGTGTGTGCCTTGTTCACTGCCAGATTTCATTACGCCACTTTACTCACTCATGATCTCACTGCTCAAACATGCTCGCCTGCACAGAGCTCATGACTGAAGGGCCGATGAGCATTAAACCCTGTGAGTTTGTATGAGTTATACATGTCAATGGAAAAGCAAGTGCTTATTTCACTGTATATGTGCATGATCCAGAAATAAAAAGTATCACAGACACAAAAACACACCCATACACACCTGTGTGTTCTTGTAAGCAGTTGATAAGCTCATAATGAGAAGCGTACCTTGAGGACACCAAAACACCAGCATGTGTATTATAAAACACTCTGCGAACTGGTTGCTGGATCCAGCTGCGTCTGCGTGCATGTAAACACACATGAGCGCTGTTGAGCACTGCTGTGCGGGGGTTAATGTTGACTTTTGTGCATTCTGTTTAATTACAGTTCCAGATTAGTGTGACTGTAATGGGCTAATTGCAGTGGTATAAATTATCCAAATGCACCAAATGTGTCTGGAATTGAGGTGGTAGAGTGCAGGCAGAGAAAACAAAGCAGAGATACAGAGGGAGGGAAGGAGAGAAGGGTGAATAAATATTTTGGTTGTTAAAGTGAGTGTTGTGAGTCGGACTAGGTTTCTGGCCCTCTCTGCTGTTCATCACTCTGTTGAATGTAAACAGATTCCACCCACTTAAATAAAAAAAATACAAAAATTAATCCCATGCTGAAGCATAAGTGAGAAAGAAAGTAAGAAAGAAAAAAAGAAAAAGAAAGAAAGAAAGAACAACTTATCCCATATCCTATAACAATGGCCGTCTGATTTACTATTCATCCAACAAGCAACTAGTAAATTTTTGTGAGTTTGACTACTTTTATACTAAATAATAATCCAGAGATTCATCAGCATTTGGTTCTGTTCTGTTTTTGAATGCAAGAGCACATCTTTTGTAAATTGCCCAGAAGAAGAGCATTTGATCATGGTCTCTTAGACATCAGGTTAGACGGATTAGTTCAGGCAAACCATCAACTGGTCAAGTTTGAAATTACGTAGTTCTGTACATCACTAATGCTTTTTTGTCCAGTCTTCATCATGGAAAATGATTATGTAAAACAAATTTTAGAAAAAACAAACAAACAAATCAAACAATAAGATAATATAATGTTATATGATGATATATAGTAAAGAGACTACATATAGGTTACTATTTTTATTCCTATTCCTATTCCCTGTATGGATATAGAAATTACATAACAAAATGTTGAATTAAGCAATTCAAAAAAATCTTGATTGTGCTTTTCTACAGTGCAGTGTAAAAGGAGGCATCAGGAGAAGAGGAATTGGTCAAATTGTTGCTTTATCATTAACAGAGCCAATCACAGAACAGGTTTCTTCAATTGATTTTTGAACATTCCACAGAGGGATAATTAAGAAGGGCCAGTAAGACAATAATCCCCATGTGCCTCTTTTAAACAAGACAGCAAAAGGTGGAGAGAGATAATTCTGTATCGAGGTAATCCGTGTAATCATGGCCAGGTCACAGGGGTAGATATGGGTCGGCATCCTCAGGGCACATTAATACCTGCACCTAACTGGCTCCATTTGTCTCACTCTCAAACTCTTTATTTGTCACTAACTTTTCTCCTCCTATTTGAAAAATGTTAGTTGCTTCACTTGCTGACTTTAGAACTCTAAATACATTGTGAATAAAATTAGCTTCGGTTTCATCAGCTGATGCTTTCAGAATCTGTGACCTGCTCCAACAGAAGATAAATCGGCACAACTCCCTGTATTTTCATTTTTCACATTTGTCACTTGTTCCCCTTTGTTTACACGTCCACATTCTGCACTTCGCCCTGTCCCTCAGCACAAACCCGTATCCCTCTTGGCACCCAGAGAGTTATGGCCTAAAAACAAGCAGGAGTTGTAATCCATTTATTCTGTCCCACCAAACAAAACTTCCCAAATAATCCTCAGCGACACAGGTCTCTTTGAGAGACCAGGCCTTAGGAGAGTGAGAAAGCGCAACTAAGAGAGTCAGGGAATGAACATTTCTCTTCCTGTCTCTCGCACTCGCCATCTCTTGTTCGCCTTTGTTGCTTCTTTATCAAGCAGGTGGTACCCAGGGGTGGCTGCCCAGGGCTGGCAGACAAAAGCGTATGTGTATAAACTTTAAAGCTGATTAACCCGACCCCACTGCCTTAATGAGAGCACTGAGTAGTGAGCACCTCAGAGACCTCCACGCTGAACCCTTCCTGTACCTCATACCCAGCCAGTCATCCCACTTCACACACATCAAAGAGCTTCCAGCACAGAGCGCCACGCAGGAGAGGAGAGGTGAGGAGAGCGGGGGGATGGTGGGAGACGAGGAGGGGGAGGATGGACAGAGGGATCCCTTATCTCCTCCTGAGAGGATGCTGTCCTGCAGAGTGAGATTGTCTGGAGCTGCCACCTGTCCCAGCCATCTTTGAAGGCAATGCTAAGCCTGTGATGGGCCTGACCTCCTTCAGCTCCCATTCTTTTATGTTTCTCTTCATTTTCTGCTTAGTTACCCCCTCCCCTCTACCTAGCATTCTTTCCCTCCATTCCTCTCTGTCTTGGCTTTTCTTGTGATAAGTACCGAGGGCAGGCATGCGTCCCTAGTTACCACATATAGACTAATAGTAATAATTAGGGGAAGGAAATGTTATTAGCACTTTCTCTCCCTTCAAATACAGACTGAGAAGTACAGAGTGGTGGTCTGACTAACATTAAAGAGGACAGAATTTTCATTGCTCTTTTGAAAAATATTGTGGATGCACACAGTTGTAACTTTCCAAATCTGTAACCTTTAAAACATATTTTTATTGGTATTAAAATCTGTGGCTCACAAAGGATGTGGAAAATGGCCATGTAAAATAAATATATCAAATAAAAATAATGCTGGATATTAAATGCTTGTTTAAAGCAAATTCACACACACACAGAGAAGACTGGAGCGAGTGTAATACTGTCTGAATACCCACTGAGATTATTCAATAGACAAGAGCAGCAGGTTAGGATGAGAGTGAGTAGTGGTGTGATAGATTTACACAGTAGTAGTCCACTTGAACATAAAAAAAGAAAGAGAAAGAGAATGAAAGAGAGAAAGGGACCTCATAGGTCTCCCATGTCTTTAAGCCAAAAGTTTTACAGTGGGTAGTGAAGTTACTGACAACAGTTGCCTCTATCCTTCAAAACAGGCTTTCTTACTGTTTCTCTCTCTAAGAAATCTCTGAGATAGCCTATGCATTATGATCATCCCAATGCAGATGCTTGAAAGGAAACACATGTCATATGAATGACTGTGGCACATTCAACGGATCTAGTTTTCAGGATGAATTTCTCATAAAGAGAAAGCAACTGATGTTCATTATTCCAGTATCAGGTAGTGCTGAAGAGCATTTCCACTCTCAATATGCTTCACCCTGAACCCTCCAGGTGAAAGAAAAAGAAACGAGATAAGTCAAAGAAGCATAGGAATGTAATGGTACAGCCATACATGGCAAGACTCCTTTAATAAGCTCTACGGTTATCTGTGGTGTACTAGACCAAGAGGGCTAAAAACAGTGGAAGATTCCCCCTCAGAATGAAAGGATCAGGATGAATGAGTAGAAGAGATTTCTTACTAGTGCCCAAAGACTGCTCCAGGCATCTTGACCACTGTGAGCTTTGGCTGGGCCACAGCAGGGCCCCTCTTTCACAAATCCAAAATGGAAACAATCATGCAGACCCCCCTTGCCCTTGAAGTGGTCAGTGGGAGCCTCTCTTAGGCTTGTATCTTCAATTTGAGGCATCATTGTGTTTTTATGATTACAGAGCAAGTAATCTTTTAAAAAACGATAGTCATGCTACATTAAAGGCATTGAAAGTTCCCCGACTTTCCACAAACTTAGGAGTATAAATTCCTGGTTAAGCAACCAAACTCCATATGTTAATTTCATATGGTTATCCAGAATACACAGTTTGTTCTGGTCATGTTCATGTCTGACAGCAGGCATTTACAGTTCAACTGTCAGAGAAGGTTTGACTTTGGAGGAAAGCAGGGTGTTACACCCAGCACTATCCATCCAATATATCAGTGTCAAACTCAACCTTATTCGTCATCTCAGAAACAGAAAGCCCTTGACAAGTTCTTTGTTCAGCCAGCAGTGGCTTGTTATGCTCCACCAAGGGCAATGAAGTGGGAATATTCTCTAATATGGTGTGCACCAATGTGGAGCTGACCAGACAGGATGCAAGCAGTGACAGAAGTTTGGATGTGTCTGTTTGGTGGGATATCATCAGTCCCTCCTCATGTGGGTTTGTCTGGACTCTGGTGTGAGGAATTCAATGAGACTTTGGTAAAGGATTACAGGCTTCAGGAAACTTGGTAGATCTTTATCCAACAAGGAACACAGAGGACTGAAACTGTAGCCCCACACCGCTGATCAAGCTAAAGGTGCGAGCCAGTTTGCTTTTGAGTGGGGACAGTATTTCACACTGAGAAGTTGTAGACCGGCACTAAGCAGGCTTAGGAGAGCACCCTCTTTGCAGTAATGACACTTGTAGGCTTGAATGTCAAGGACAAGAGGGCTTCAAAGAGCTAAACTCTCGAGACCTTTAGGAAAGTGTTTGTGAAAAAGGCACAAATGTTTTAAGACTGTAAGGACAGCCAAGACTGCACTGAGGAACATAAATAAACCTATTGTTCAGTTGAGTTTGCTAAGCAAAGGAAATGGCTTAGCTGGTGGAACAATCATGTGTATGTCCAAGATTTTAAAACATTGCAGAACAGCAAGATTTTGTCCCTCCCTGCTCGCCTTATTCAAAACATTTGCATTCCATTTTAAAAGTTAATATAAAAGGAAAACATTCAATTCAGCATGCTTTAATTCCCATAATGGGACATGGCTCTTACTGGCAAAGAGCACATCTGTTTAAGAAAATACAAACAATTAGGAAAGACGATGAAGAGAAAAAAAAAGAAAGGATCTTCCACTTCCTCAAGAGAGATAAGAAGTGCAACGCCAGCAAGTGCCTCTCTGTTACTGCGGCCCAATGACCTGCTAATCAGCAGACAATATAAACAGATGTCTTCCACACATTTAGTGTTCTTCCCTTCATTAATCCATCTTTCAATCCCGCCGTCTTATCCGTATTGTGTATTAGCATGGTGCTAAGCTGGACCATGAGACTCTTATCCAGTGTTTGTGTGAGAAAAGAGGATAAGGCTCAGGAACGACGGCTAATGCTAATGCTTCATCTAATGCTCACAAAGAGGGCTATTTATCCTGTGCACTCTTTATGCTAAACATGCCAGGACTTTATGCACTTATGCAGTGGGTGCGAGGAGTTTGTGTAAATTTAGTATTAGCGTCTTGACTCGTCAAAGCAGTAGAGAGGAGATTTGTGGGACTTTCTCAGAGGTTCTTGCTGTATCTACAATATCTGTACCTTCCCCCTCCTCTGGCACTTGTCATTTGGCGCTTTGCTCCTGACACCCACTCCCAGGGTGCCCCGCTGTGTGTTGCCGTGGTGACCAGGTGTGCAGAGGCTGCAGGTGGAGGCTCATTTAGGCGCATTAGGCCTTGACACGCGCCATAGGAAGAGTAATCATGCTTTACCTGCCTCTAGTACTAGTGCATACACAGCACAAAGAGCTTGACTCCCTCTCCATCACATACTCACACACACAAAGGTGGGATCACACTTACACTATCGCACACCTGGGACACATTTATGAGCTGATGGATCTCCAAAGGGAAAACGAAAGGCAGGGAAGCTCGGTCGCACGTGAGTGTGTGTATGTGTATGGGGGTCAAGGTTTTTCACACCTCAAAGCCTGTAGAATTGAGTGAATGGCGCCAGCGTGGGTTTTAAAGAGCTGAGGGGTGATGGGGCTCGGGAGGGTTAGTTAAAGGGTCCTGGCCTCTCATAATCCCCTCTGGTGAGGAGTGTACAGCACATCTATGATCCACAAAGTACACTGAGCCCTTTATTCACTCATAGAACTATATCAAACATTTTTCTCAGTCTAGACAAAATGGGTTTCAAATGTCACACCCCAAAAAAAAAAAAAGTCATTAAAACAGGGGTCTACAAGAAAGTTAAAATATTTCACGATATCTCTTATTCTGTTATTGTGAGGGGGGAAGCAATGGCATTCGCAAATTATGAAGCATTAGGTAGTTTAAAAGAACTTTAAAACAAGTTCACCTGTTCTATAAGCCAGTTTTAGCAGTCATGTGCTACTACAACACATTTTTCCTTTAATAAAAATCTAATTAATTGCCAGAGGCATGTCTGTGAAATATCGCTCAAGAAAGAAGTCGGCCTGTCGGGAAGGGGGAGAAGAGGCTCCCACTCCTTTCCAAATCAGTCAAATCATCACTTTTCACTCCACATTTTCACTGCTACCCCGGGTCCCCATGCAGGAGAGATGGACCAACACGAGGCCCCTTTTACTCTCATGGCCGTTTGAACCCCGCTGTTCAATGGTCTGCCTTCGCACCTACCCTGACCCCCTCACACCCCTTTCCACCCCCCCACCCGCCGCCCCACCCTCCCCTTACAGACTCCACCACCCCGGACACCCTCTTTCACTTTTGTTCTTTTCTTTGCATTGCTCCTTTCATTCTGTCCTCCACCGACATTATAACTCTCTATTTCCCTTCATGTCACTATTTTCTTGGTTCTTCCTTAATTGTTTTGCCCCCCTTTTATTTGTTCTATAATCACTTAGATGAGTGCTTAAGCAGAATTTCTCCAACTTGTCCTTTTGTTTCACTTCCCCCCCCCCCCCCCTTCACTTGTACAAAGAAAGTGGCAGATTTGCTGAGGTGGTCACGCTTTTGTTAGTCAATATGTTAGGGGTCAGATGGGTTAGTTTGTAGTCTACCTTTGTGCATTAAGATGGACAGACCAAAACTAGACCAACAATGCACATTGCTGCTAATGAAAAGGTCTAAACAGTGATACAGAAAATGGTTTTGTGAGAGAGAATGAAGGTAAGGGCATTTCATTAAGTACTATAGATTAAAACTATGCCATCAAACACAATTCAAGGCCAATTTATCGAAACTAAACAAGCCATCACATTGAATCCTCATCCATAGGTGATGGTCAGGCAATGGTGGTCCACAAAATTAACCTCTTAAAAGGCTTTGACTAGCCTCATCTGTCTCTCTCTCCCTTTATTTCTCTCCTTTACTCTGTCCTGTCCATTCACATGTTCTCACTCTCTTGCTAAGAGTCTCTCATGATTATTAGAAAAAATGATGGGGGAGTATGGTGGGCAAGACAAGAGAAAGAGAGAATATGGAAAAGAACAAGGCGGAGGGAGTTTGACTGCTTTCCTCTTTGTGGCGCTTTGATCATGCCGCTGATGAGTGAGACTGGAGTTGTGTGCTTACACTCTGCCCCTAATGAGGGAATTAGGGAGCAGAGAAGAACGTCCCCCATACTAACTTCACCGCTGAAAAAAAATTAAAAGGCAAGCAAGAGTGAATGAGAAAGAAAGGGCAACTAGTCAACTGTCAGGCCCAATCAATCCGTTAGCAGCCTTGCCTTTCGCCTCAAAAATTTAGCATGCTAGCTCTGCACTAAACATTTGTCCTTGAGTTTTATGCACCAACAATATCTACCGTCTATCAGGACGTGGTGTTAATGGTAACTGTCTTAGGCAAAACACATTACTGAACCAACATAACTTTTATATGGATAGGTTTACCCAAAAATGTAAGGCAAATGGCAGAAGACTTTCAGTGAGTAACAAATCAAATTTCAGTTTGTTCCTCATACACATTTCCTGTATGCAAATTTCTTGTCACTGTCTATTATTTGTCACACACACACACAGGTTTGTTTTTGTGAAAAGTGGTACATCCCATAGGCGTAATGGTTTTTATACTGTACAGACCGTATATTCTATTGCCCTACACCAACCCTACCCCTAAACCTACCCCTTACAGGAAACTTTGTGCTATTTCAGATTTTCAATACACTCCATTCTGTGTGATTTATAAGCATTTTGAAAAGTGGGTCCTGTAATGTCCTGAAAAGTCACCTTCTCCTTGTAATACCTATGTCATACCTTTGTCATTATACAAATTGATGTCCTCATTTGTCACAAAATGCACGCACACACATACAGGACATTAGGACATTATCCTAAACATGTCTTTTTGTATTTCTCATTTTTTTGAGTGGACTTTCCCTCTAGGATTTAAGGAAGGGCCTAACATATTTATAGGATAAAAAGACAAGAATGTATAGATAAATTGGAACCAAAAAATTAGTGAGTGGGTGTTTGTCCCAATATGGCCAAAGAACATGACAAAGTAGTAACTCACTATAGTGAGGGTCCAGGTATCCATTGCGAGGGTCCATGGCGAACAGTGTCCCCCGATAGGGCAGAGTGTGGTCTGCCAGGTGGGGCAGAGAGCTGTGAAGCTCTTTCTTCACTAATGGGGGGCGGTCTTCTGTAGAGGTGGATGGCTCCTCACTAATTTTTCCTGATATGGCCAGAACCGCAGCCTGCCCACTGATGGCATTACGCCTCTCACGATGATATGGGGAACCTGAACTGTCATCCTCTAAACGAGAGAGAAATAAAAAGAAAGAATATTAGTTCATTTTTATTACTTTTATTTTATACGCTGTTAGAGAGAGTACTCTATCTATATAAGATTATATATATATATATTAATATCTATATACAGTATATTACGTGCTGTCCTTAAGCCTCTGACATTAATCGCGATTAATCCCACCTTATTCAGTGAAGTTTTTTAATATACTTTTTTATTGCAATAATTTCACATTCAATCTATTAATTTAGAAACAACAAAGACAGTATATTTTTAATATTTGTTTAATGGGATCTTTTTTTATGACTGAAGGTGAGTTTCACTGATACCAATACTACTGATGTCCCTAGAAATTTTTTATTTTTTCCCTAATATTTAGCCATCGACTATAGCCATACAGTACAATTGAGAGCTATCAATTTTAACATTTATTAGACTTTTAAAAAATTACTTCTAATTTAATTGAACTTAAAACAATCTTCACATAAATCCATTATAATAAATGTCATATTTAAGTATACTCTTACCAAGAAGTATACTTCAAGTTTATTTTATCAAGTATACTTAAGTAAAGTTCAAGTATATTTTTAAGTACACTTTATGTAGTAAGTATACAAATATCAGAGTACTAGTAGTATACTTATAAGTGTACTATTTAAATTCTCCTTGGGACTAAATTGGCCCACTTACTAGTATAGAAAATTATACTTTTAAATATACTTTTTAAGTATAACAGTATAAACTTTGAGTAACAACCTAGTTCTAACATCTATTTTTAGTATGACGGTGGCAATTATATCAAATAACTTATAGGTATACTGAATTTTACTAATTAAATACTTGTAGCATTTTTTAGTACACTTTGAAGTATAGTCTCATTAAACTACTAGTTTAGTAGTTTCATACTGCAAGTATACTCGTAAGTTTTCTTTAAGTGAACTTTGCATAATACTTTAAGTATACTACTATGTCCCTATTTAAGTATTAATTTGTATATTTTTTTTTATCTGCATATCTGAACATACAAAACATCAAAAAGAACGAACAGGGTATCTGCTTGTAAACAAAACATTTTATTCTAGCTTGATGCATTCTTTTTTTAAACACTTGAATGTGGTAAGTTTCATAAATAAAAAATAAATAAATAACATTTTGAACAAAAAGCTGAAAAAAAGGCTATGTACTGGATTCAGAATGATAATCAGAACGTAGATGGAGTCGATAATTTTTACCTCTTCATGGGTGTGCTTCTGATTTTTATTCTATAACGTTACACAGTTTTGATGCTGTTTTATGTCTGATGATCATGTTAGATTACTTGTGGAAGCATCTGTTATTTCGGTTTTGGAAATTCTGTACAGAAGATGTGAATGTGTGTTGTGTATCTAGATAATTATTATATAATATAGATCCCCAGCCCAGAGGTAACTTTTTGTTCATGAGCTTATTGACAGACCTTAGCCAATGATAATATCTGTCAGAGTTATATCAAAACTAACCTTATAGCTAGTACTGTAATAGGAAAATTCACAAGACAGGTCCAAACAAACAGACAGACAAACACAAATACACAGAGACACTCATAGGTAGACAGACCCACAGACAGAGGCAATAAATATGGAACAAGTCTGGTCACGCTAAGTCTTCGGGTAGTGAGGGAGGCAGTGTTAGTGCAAACGTGTGCTTTAGGGAGCTCTTTATGGGTTTTGTGTGCAAAGTCTCCTGGGCTTGGCCTCTTCCAGGCAAATGTGCAGGTTCACAGTGTCACACTAGAGCAATGGAGTGTCTCTGTGTCTGTGCTTGCCACATTCTGTGAAATAAAACAGGCCAACATTCAACATCACAGTAGCAGTCAGGCAAGGATTTCCCACAAGCTTGCTCCCTCTCTCTCTTTTTTCAAAGACACCGAATTCCATTGAGAGGGCAGCTGAGTCTTTTCCCTGCATTCCAAACTGCCCATTAAATGGCCTCATGGGTAGTATCAACGCCCACAAGCTATCCACCTTCTTTCTCTTTCTCCTTCCTTCTCTCCTTCCCTCTACCAGTCTTTTAACACCGTTCCTGCCTCTTCTCTACACACACACAGAAAGAGATGTACTTTCCCTATTTCTCTGTCTGCAAGTAATCTGTTCTGGCGGGCAAAGTCGGACTTGCAGCCCACAGGGACAGAGTCTCCAGTGGTCAAAAATGGTTGCAGAGAGAAGCAAGTTTACAGGGCTTTGCAGGGTTTACAGGGTTTAGTGCTTGATCTTTGCTGAAGACACATGACCTATTATCTGACTCCATCTAGGACCTCTCAGCCTAGTTGAGTTAAGCAACCCATAATTCAGTGCTCTGGGAAAGCACCCGCCATACACTTCCACTGCTGAGTAACATCACTTGCTTTTTAATCATAAGGAGTTCAGTTCATAACTGCAGCTGTAGGGGTCAATAAGGTCACCAATAATGTCATTTAAAGGGGCAGTGACAATAATGTCATTATTTGCTCACATTCATGTCATTTCAAACTCGTGTGACTTTCTTTCAGTGGACCATGAGAGATAATTCTTAAAGACTGAGGGGGAAACAACTCCATAAAAGTAGTCCATACATCATGTGCACATTCAAAGTTTTCTAAAGCTTTGATGTTCCCTAAAAATCTTGACAATGTACCCTATTTTTTCCCTACATGGGTTTTGACAAAATTACTTTGTAAACTAAACACAAATATTTTGTATATGTAATTCTTTGTGTGACAAACAATTTAATAATTTAAAGAACCGTATTCCACTACAAAGAACCTTAAGTGCAATGGAGAGGTTCAGTGGATATTAAATATTCTTTATGGAATCACAGATGCCAATAAAGAACCTTTTTTAAAGAGTAAACATACAGCATTGATTATGCAGCCATCCCCAAACCAAAGCATAAGCTTCACTTATCATCACAAAATACCAACATTCCCTTCTAAATTCCAACATAACTGAAAATTAAAAACAAATTTACTCCTTTTATCATTTGGCACAAAAACACATAAACACTTAATTTCCATATTTACTCTCCTCATTCAGTCCCATGCAAAGCAAGCTGGAAACAAGAATTACCCTGGCCAGTTTAAGTTAGTGCCAACAATATGAACTACAGTGCACATAATTAAATTAAACAGACATAATTGTGTTGCTTTAGTGTATTATAAGAAATTAAATTAATAATTAATAATTTAATAAAACATTTTTTGAGTGATATACTTTTTGTGGTGCTTTTGCATATTTTCTTCTTTTGTGTTTCACATCAGAAATAAACTCATACTAATTTGCTATGGCATGAAAATGTCTAAAGAATTGTAATTTTTCGAAAAACTATCCCTATATGTGCAGAGAAAAGTAAGACAAGCAGATCAGATGCTGATATTTGAAGATTTTTCAGATTTCTGTATGAAAGCACTTTATAAACTCAAAACTCCCTTTTTGAAAAGTTTTTTGGTGTGCGAGAACAGTTGTGAATCAGGTGATTAAACTCAAACTGTTTGGAGGAATTTATCAGCTTGCTGGTGCTGTTTAGTGCTGCTCTAGCTTCTTCAACATCTTTCTGAAACTGGCACCAACGTCTCGTATTGCTGGAGCTAAAGTTAGCGTTTGGCCCAGCATGCTGTGCTGCAGCTAGGAAAAAAACTGTGTGGATTAAAGATTGTATTCCATATATCACCATGGAATAAACTACACACATACACAAACAGTCAGAACAGAGAGCATTCAAGGTTCCTTGGTCCATGAAAATGACAGCATCAGTTATAAGTCTTTAATCCTATACTGCATAGTCAGTGATCTTATTGAAGGAATAATAGCACTTATACAGTTAAAGCAGGATTAATAGGCCTGCTCCCATAAAACCACAATATAAACATAAAGGGATTTAAGTATCATCCTGTTACTGTCCTCAGACACACGCACACACACACTGATGAGAGGAAGGATACTGTGTAATGAGTATGAGTTATGAGAACAGTCCTCACAAAAACAACTTAAAGGCACAATATGTAATTTTCGCCGCTGGAGGGTGCGTATCACCCTAAACAAAGAACAAGGTGTATTGAATGACGCCGTGACTGAGTGTGGAATCATGGGAGTTGTCGTCTTCATCCCCACAGGCGATGCAATCCGCACAGGAACGTCTAGTCAGAAATCAATGTTCCTGGGATAAGCCTATGATTTAATAACATAGTAGAATGAAGCAGGGTGAGGCTCCTTCCGGTCGTGCGTATGTGGGGAAAAAAAGCAGCGTTGTTTTATCATTCAAGATACGTTTGAAAGTTCTGTTATAATGCTACTCTGTGCGGAACATCTCACGTCTCTTTAAAACGCATAACATATTAAGCGTCTTTGGTGTTTCCATGTTTTCTTCAAAACAAAACGGAAATCGAGGGGTTATGAGGTCATTGGCAGGCGACACAATGACACTATGGTCCGTGTCACTAGTGAAAATTGCTTATTTCTCTGGATTTTAATATTCTTCGAAACATTTGGGATAATGTGAGTGCACAAGTCAGCAAAATATATAAAACTGGTCTAGTGGTTTTTGGTATTTTAATAAAAAATCTTACATATTGTACAAAATACAATGCCTATTTCACTGATGTTATATAACATTTAATTTACTTTACTTCTTTTTACATTAATGTAATTTTACAAGCGTATAAAAGCTCATTTTAAATGTCTCAGTCTGCATCAAGGCTTTTTCTTCCCTCATTTTCTCTAGAGCCTGAATTCTTTTAGGCATTTACAATGGCTATAGCTCAATAGTGACACAAGTGCCACCCCACACCAGTCACTATCCTCATGAACAGAGGGTTACCCTAATTGAGATGTACTTTTTTCACAGGCCCAACACTGTTCCTAATGGCTCTGCAAACAATCAGCGGCAGTAGGTGATTGATTCACACTCAATATCAGCAACATGTCTGATAATCTCTCTCTCCTTCCATCTCTCTTCATTTACTCCATCTCTTTTCTTTATTATTATTTTCTCATCCAGTGCCACATTTAATTTTCTTGCCACTGTTGTTCTCTCTGTTAAAAAAATTTAATTGTACAAAGGTTTCTTTTTTTAAAGCTCAGAAAATGTAAAGGTCTCATTTAAGTAGATGCACTCATGTATGTTCCTGGTTAACACACAAGACATTCTCAACAGAGCGATGACTCGAAGAGGCAGTATGGAAACAGATGCTAAGAATTGCGCGCCATACTGCTTTTTTATTATTTTTCGTCAAAGGTTCCAATTTCCCCCTCATTGGTGGTTATGCAATTATTATTATTTATTTATTTTTCTTTCCGTTTAATCTTTAATCCTTGAGAATGAGAATTATATTGTTTGCTTGATGCTAATTATATAAGTCACATGAGATATGTATTTTACCTTTATTGTAATAATATATAAAATTGGGCGCAATCTGTCACGCCCACTGGAGTCTTGTCAGTAGGTCACGGTCAAGCATGCGCTGATAGCTCTGAAGTAAGCTAACCCTGAAACATAATCTACTCCGGAGCAGGTTATGTTCAGAGAATAAGTTGCTATGGCTACTTACATACCCTGAGAGTTACCTCTGTTTTTTGAACCGAAAGCTGAGTTTATCTGCTTATCACTAAACATACCCGGGTATGTCACATAACCTGCTTTCTGGAATACCCCCCTCTTGTCAGACTGTTGAGTATGAAGCTATACATTGAATTTGGATATTATAGATCAGATAATTTGGTCTTTGAATTTGAGAAGAAATTTTGAGTTCATATTGAAATCTTTGATTGCAATCTTTGGTTTGTTTTCTACACTGTAAAACAGTTGACCTAATTATAACTTTAAAAATAAGGAAACCTATCGCAGTCAACTTGCATCTAATGAATAAAAGGCTATTGAATTTGAAATTATCTTTCAGACCAACTAAATATGATTTAGCATTTAGCAGCACTAATCCTCTTTAGCAATCCTCTTTCTTTTATGTTTCATTTTCATAATATGGGCAGTATCCACCTCTTAAAACTAAAGGCAAACATTTGTTGATAGATAAATGTATTAATTCAAGAAGCTACAATGAGATGCACATATACCTCAACATACAGGTGTCAAACATAGTGAAGATCAACAAATGTTAATTCAATAAAAATATTAACTCTTATCCATATGACAGCAGCAGCATAAATTAAGCCAGTAAAATGTAAAACAATGATAAAATTGTAATAATAATTACCAAAATGCTGCAATGCATGCTGCAATGCAAATGTTCCTTCTGTTTAACCTTACTGGAGAAACAACTGATATTTCAAGAAATATCAAAAGATATTTCAGTACTCTTTTTTTTCCTTCCTATGGATCGGACGGATCTCTAAAAGTTTAATTTAGGTTTGAGTTCATGTTGAAATCTTAGATTTTGATTGCAAGCTTTGGTATCTTTGCTTATATGAGCACAGTGTGAGACATTTTTGAGATCTTGTGTATAATGCTACAAAAGAAACATTTAAGGGCCCATTTGTTAGGAAAAGATAAATCTGAAAAGTGGATTTTAACATAAGCAAAAGTCACCATTAGATCTCAGTTTAATATCACTGAAGAAATAACTGAGATATTAAAGTACTTATTTGTGGTTTCTCCTTCCTAGGGGACAATTAGAGGGGATGGATCTCTAGCAATTTCATTCCTCATAAACGGATTTCCGTTTGAGCCACATTACGGAGTTCAAAAGTTTCCTGGAGACTTTTAGATGAAGGTGAGTGCTATTGCACTCTGGGCTCAGTGAGGCTCTGATGTTGAGATTACACATGTCAGGAGGCAGATGAGAAGGATTTCCATAGCCCTGACCATCAACCCTTCTCTTTTATTTCCTCTTTTATTTTCTCAGCATTCTTTTATTCCTTTTGCATTTTTGGCTCCACCATTGCTCCACAGATTCATCGGTCTATTCACCCTGACACAAAAACAGCAAGCTCGTTCTCTGTGGACTGGGGGAAAAGCACGCTCCAGCAGAAAAAAAAGTGGGGAAAGAGAAGGAGAGAGAGGAAAAATGATTGTGCCCCCCCCCCCCATCTCTCTCTCTCTCTCTCTGTAGTGATTGAATTTCTTAACATCTTTTCAAAAATCGCTTAAATGCCTGGAGGCGAGAGGAAGAAACAAGCTAATGGTGGATGGGGAGCACTGAACAAATTTCAGAGCCCTTTCCTGCTTGCGTTTGAGGTTTGAAAGCGAGCGCCCTGCCTTTCAAGTTTCAAAGTCCTCCTTTCTCCCGTGGTGTCACTGACGGATTTGAAAAGAAGGTAATTGTGCTCACTGCCGCCCTGATCAGAGGCACACGGCCCAGGCTCTAGTATTTCACCAGCTCTCAGTACCACAGGAATAGACTCAGCAGCTCAGCTTCAACTTTCTTTTCCTGGCTCTCTCTCTCCCCTGTTCTTTGTGTGTCTCTTGATCTCTGTCTCTCACGTTTATCCACGTCACTTTCCCTGAGTCTTGATCTGTGCTTCTCTCTCTACCCACTGGATCTCCCTCTTTCGTCCCCAATGTACATGGTTTTCCTCTGACAATCTCTCTGCCCTTTAGTGCCCACCTCTTTCTTGCTCCCATCTTATACTACACCTGTTAAGTATTCATCTATATATATATATATATATATATATATATATATATATATATATATCCTGTATAATATATATATTTTTTTAGTGGCAAGAATTCCAAAGTCTGCTAGAAACCTTCGAAAAACACTTTTTAACACTTTTTTTTTTGGAAATTGTAGATTATCTTTTTTTCTACTCAATGGATGTTACAATTCACTGTGGCACTTTCAAAATATTACTCTTTATGTGTAAGAAGCACAACCAGCCCAAAATAACTCAGTCAATAGTAAAAGTCTGGGGCAGGGTTATCTGTTTCTTCAAATACTCAATTTGACACACTTCACCTTAAAAGTACTGTTGAACCCCATAATTAATTTTAGTAAATTAGTCCATTCAGACAGTTTTCCTTTCGCGGGAACTTCGAACTGCATGCCCTCTATGGGATGATATTAGGCTCAAAATGATTCATTTTGATGAATGATTCAATGATTCAACGATTAATTTTCACAGTTTACAGCATTTCACATCCCCCACACACACAACTACCAACGAACAAGGCCCAGTGCAATTCATTAATGTGTGCACGATTTGAAAAATTTGCAAATGTGCGTCACTACACTGAAACAAATGCTTTTCAACCGTTGTCTGCAGAGTTAAGAATTACATTAATGTGCAGCATTTTGTTCAAACAGAGACATATTTTTTTAATACAAATGTTATAGTTTGTATTAAATATCAAAATTTGTGCATGTAGCGATTCCAATGTCATTTGTGGATCAGGCGAAACGCGCGTTGCTTCATTCACGTCTCTTCTGAGTCGCTTTATTTGATTCATTTGAATTTTGAGACTTTTGTTCCGCCCTTTTAGCCTTGCCCAATCCACACACACACAGCTCGCGATCCACGCGCAGCTGAGACACAGAAAATCAGCGACCACTAGATGGCACTAGCCCCACTCACATGTGTGCATTCCATTGTGTAGCGTGTACAGTTTTATAAATGTTACATTGTGTTTTCTTTGTTTCTTTTTGGTTTGGCTATTTTCCTCTGCCCGTAGAAATACAATAAAGATGTTTTATTGAGCTTGTTCTGACTTAACTTGTCTTAAGGCACAGAATAGCTTATATTATTTTGCCATGCAAGAACTTTGTGACCGTACCTTGTTTTTTTTTCGATAAACTATCGTCTCTCTTCTCTGGCTACTGTGTATAAACCACCAGGGCGGTATACAGATTTCCTAAAAGAATTTGCAGAGTTCCTCTCAGACCTATTGGTTACTGCTGATAAAGCGCTAATTTTCTGAGATTTTAACATTCAAGTTGATAATACAAATGATGCATTAGGACTTGCGTTTACTGACCTAATAAACTCTTTTGGGGT
This sequence comes from Sinocyclocheilus anophthalmus, assembly GCA_018155175.1. Classification (NCBI taxonomy): domain Eukaryota; kingdom Metazoa; phylum Chordata; class Actinopteri; order Cypriniformes; family Cyprinidae; genus Sinocyclocheilus; species Sinocyclocheilus anophthalmus. Next base: position 29,352 of record JADLZN010006035.1, read on the forward strand.
CAAGCAAAATGTCACCGGGCCCACTCATTGTTTTAATCATACGCTAGATTTAATTATATCGCATGGAAGTGATCTTACTGATATAGATATCGTACCTCAAAGTGATGATGTTACTGATCATTTCCTTGTATTGTGCATGCTGCGTATTATTGATATTAACTATATGGCTCCGAGTTATTACTATTGTTCCAGCCACCAAAGACAGATTCACAAATAACCTGCCTGATTTATCTCAACTGCTCTGTGTACCCATAAATACACATGAACTAGACGAAATGACTAGCAACATGGGCACTATCTTCTCTAATACATTAGAAGCTGTTGCTCCCATCAAATTGAAAAAGGTTAGAGAAAAACGTACTGTGCCATGGTACAACAGTGATACCCATTCTTTCAAGAAAAAAAACTTTTAGTCTTGAGCGCAAATGGAGAAAAATTAATTTGGAAGTTTTTAGAATTGCGTGGAAAACAGTATGTCCAGCTATAGACAGGCTCTAAAAGCTGCCAGGGCCAAGCATATCCACAAACTCATAGAAAATAACCAAAACAATCCAAGGTTTTTATTTAGCACAGTGGCTAGATTAACAAATAACCAGACGCCACCCAATCTAAATATTCCCTCACAGTTTAATAGTAATGACTTTATGAATTTCTTCACTGATAAAATAGATAACATCAGAAATACAATAACAAATGTAGATTCTACAGCGTATAATACTTTAGCTTCATTCATCGCACCACAAGATAAACTGCAGTGCTTTACAGCTATAGGACAGGAAGAGCTAAATAAACTTATCACTGCATCTAAACCAACAACATGCCTGTTAGATCCTGTGCCCACTAAATTACTAAAAGAGTTGTTACCTGTAGCAGAAGAACCACTTCTCAATATCATTAACTCGTCGTTGTCTTTAGGTCACGTCCCAAAACCATTCAAGCTGGCGGTTATTAAGCCTCTTATTAAGAAACCACAACTAGATCCTAGTGAACTGGCAAATTACAGACCCATTTCAAATCTTCCATTTATGTCTAGAATTTTTGAAAAAGTTGTTTGCTCAATTGTGCTCCTTCCTGCAAAAACATTATCTCTATGAAGAATTTCAGTCAGGTTTCAGGCCCCCACCATAGCACAGAAACTGCACTAGTTAAAATTACAAATGACTTGCTTCTTGCGTCAGACCAAGGCTGTGTCTCATTGCTAGTTTTACTTGATCTTAGTGCTGCGTTCGACACTATAGATCATGACATACTCGTAGATCGATTACAAAACTATACAGGTATCCAAGGGCAGGCTTTAAGATGGTTTAGATCCTACCTGTCCGATCGCTACCACTTTGTTCATTTAAATGGGGAGTCATCTTTATTATCACCAGTAAAATATGGAGTGCAACATGGATCTGTCCTAGGTCCTCTGCTATTTTCAATAACATGTTGCCCCTTGGTAAGATTATTAGAAAATACAGGATTAGTTTTCTACTGTTATGCTGCTGATACTCAACTATATATCTCAACAAAACCAGATAAAACTTCTAAATTATCTAAGCTAACAAAATGTGTTAAAAATGTAAAAGATATGGATGACCAATCAAGTTCTCCATTAAAATTCGGATAAGACAGGATATACTTTTGACCAAAGACAGTACACAGAATCTCCTTGGATTACATTTGCAACTAGACGGATTACTGTTCCTTCCTCTACGTCTGGTGGTATATTAGATAGCAACTTCTCTTTTTAAAATCATATTTCCCAGGTAACAAAAACAGCATTCTTCCCTCATTAGAAACATGTGGCCAACCTAACGATAACATTTTTACCTGTTTCTGATGTAAACAGACAAGCAGTTCATGCATTCATGACCTCTAGACCGGACTATTGTAATGCACTGCTAGCTGATTGTCCTGCATCTTCAATAAAAAAGCTACAGATAGTCCAAAATGCAGCATATAGAGTCCTTACCAGGTCAAGAAAATATTTTCATATTACCCCAATTTTACAGTCTCTGCACTGGCTACCTATATTTTCGGTATCATTACAAATAATTAACTTCCTCTAGGCCCTTATGGGTTAGCTCCTGCGTACCTAACGAGTCTTCTACCACGCTACAATCCATCAAGCTCCCTAAGGTCACAAAACTCTGGACATTTGGTAGTACCTAGGATAGCAAAGTCCACTAAAGGAGGTAGAGCTTTTTTGCATTTGGCTCCCAAACTCTGGAATAGCCTTCCTAATAATGTTTGAGGTTCAGACACACTCTCTCTGTTTAAATCTAGATTAATTAAAGACACATCTCTTTGGCCAACCATTCAAATAATGCATCTCATAATCTTGTACTGCAGTTATATCTGATCAAATGCACTTTATTATTCTTTTTTTTTTTTTTTTTCTGCCAAGGGGGGGGGGGGGGGGGGGGGGGGGGGGGGGGGTAACTAGGATTTGCCCAAGCTTCGTCGGATCCAGAACCCTGAGAAGAGATGATGCCCAAACCCTCAGAGGACCTCAGATGATGCCAACCCTGAAACAACATACAGAACTACCACATTTTGCTATAAGTTTGATATCATCATATAATAATTGCTGTTAATAGTGTTCATCGTCTGTTTTATTGTCTTTAATTGATTTTTCTGTACCTTTCTGCCATATGTACATTAACTGACCCCCCCAAGTTTGTTTAGTGCCCCCCCCCCCCCCCCCCCACCACTGATAAGCTACCACTAAATATTGTAGAAACTTAATTTGCTGTAAAGTTGCTTTGCAACGATTTGTATCGTGAAAAGCGCTATACAAATAAACTTGAATTGAATTGAATTCTCGATATTTAATTATTTTTATTCTCAATGTTTTATTTCTACATCTTTCTGGAAATTTAATTAGTTTAATCTCGCATTTTAGGCTAATGACTTTATTCTGGAGATGTTTTTTTTTTAATTGTTTGGCCCTATAATCCTCTTTCTTACTCTCTCATTTGGCATGAATCCAAATGTTTCCATATTCACAATGTTGCCTATTTGAATTTGAATGTTACAGACTATTATTTATTAGGCCTATGCAAACCAGGCTTTGTACTTAACTCGCTTTCCAAAAAAAAAAAGTACTGTATATATATCATGGTCTTATTCACATGAAAAATCGTCCTCTTCACATGAGCAAATAGGCTATGTGCTTGGCACGAGCTCAGGCTGAACAGCACGGATTGTACTATGGGCTGTTTTAATTAACCAGTGTATCTAGATTCTATAGTGTATCTATATGTTTGGTTGACTGTATTTTATTCTGATAATGAAAAGGCTGCAACGTTTGCAATGCTGTAGGCCTATGTGTGAAAGGTGCATTTTCTCCATCGGACTGCAGTGAGGCGATGGCTAATCAGCATCGTCCTACTTCATCTTTTGCAGAATAATAATAATAGCCTACAAGGAAGGAATAACTGACAACGTGCTGTTGAATTACAGAACGAAAGAAAAAAACAAGGTACCGTCACAAAGTTCTTGTTTGGCAAAATTAATATAAGCTATTCTGTGTCTTAAGACAAGTTAAGTTAGAACAAGTTCAATAAAACATTTTTATTGTATTTCTACAGGCAGAGGAGAATAGCCAAACCAAAAAGAAACAAAGAAAACACAATGTAACATTCATAAATCTGTACACAATGGAATGTGCACATGTGAGTGGGGCTAGTGCCATCTGTGGTCGCGATTTTCTTTGGCTCGGCGTGTGTGTGGATTGGGCAAGGCTAAAAGGGCTGAACGAAAGTCTCAAAATTCAAATGAATCAAATAGAATCGACTCAGAAGAGACGTGAATGAATGCACGCGTGTCACCTGATCCATAAATGCACATTTTAATCGCTACATGCGCAAATCATGATACTTTAATACAAACTTTAACATTTGTTTTCACAAATATGTCTCTATTTGAACAAAATGCTGCACATTAATGTAATTCTTAACTCTGCAGACACCGGTTGAAAAGCATTTGTTTCAGTGTAGTGACAAACATTTGCACATTTTTCAAATCGTGTACACGTTAATGAATTGCACTGGGCCTTGTTCGTTGGTAGTTGTTTGTGTGGGGGACGTGAAATGCTGTAAATACGCAAAAATTAAGTCTCAAAATCAAAATGAACCGAACAAGATCGACTCGAACTAGACGTCAATTAATTCACGCGTGTCACCTGATCCACATATGCACATAATCCTTTTTGCATGAGCAATTTATGATATAAAAATGTTCTGTATTTGTACCAATCGCTGCACAATCATTTAATTGAGTCTAATTTCATCCCATACCTCTAGGGTCGCTATGGGAATGTATATCTAAAAATGACAATAGACTTGTTTGAGATGCGCCTTGCCTTGCCTGAAATGTTGGCGAGAGTAGGCGGCTGCAGTAAGGGGAAGATTGAAATAAGCGCAGTCCTACGGACATTTCTCCCTCGCGTCGCAGTGGATCTAGGAGATCAAAGGCGCCATATCCGCGTTATATCACTCACATGCGGCTTGCTAATAACCATGATCTAATTTCAGTTCTGTCGTCTTTGATATGAAAACTAAATATGGAGTTAACACGACACCTCAAAGTGCTTGCTATTTATCATGCACAGCAAATATTATCATTAAATTTTACTTTAATACAAACATGTATTTTAGATTTTTATAGAAATATGACAATCACATATCTCACACAGAGATCGCATTGTAATCGTGTTTGGGAATATTCATGCATAATTTAAATACTTAAATCACATGAACCCAGATAAAGAAATAAAATATTTTAGAAGAGAGCGCAGCATCATGGTTGTCTGGACCAATGAGCATTAAGCTGTGTCGTCAGTCAATTGTTTCCCCTCATGCTTTTGATCAGCGCAGTCTGATCTGGTGGAGAGCAACTGCGCTCGACTGCACAATCCGAGACAGCCGCCTCGCCGTTGCGAGAGTTTTTTGGCACACGCCAGCATGACATCAGAGCAAGTCGGACGTAACTCGGACATATTTCTAACCGGCATGCATCTCACAGTGATCACCAGTGATCGGTTCTGCGCAGATTTTGCTCATCTCAAACAAGCCTATTAACATTGTCCGGGCGACAGCCTATGATGTCATTACCCTGCACGAGCACAGAATAAAAGAGCGCCAGGATAACATGTCATCCTCTTCTTCATCTTCGCTGACCATTTGTTTATGTTATCGTTAAGCTAAATACGACTAAGGAGTGCATGTTCTCTCGCTAGAGGCTTTGCTCTGATACCTGCAGTTTCACACGGCTCGCGTGCTGTCTGTGTGTGGTGAAGAGCAAGCACGTTCAGATCTTGAGGGAGTTGGATGCGCTCTGTATTCATTGCTTATTTCTTGTGAGGGATAAGCATGAATTGAACGCGCTCATCTCACGAGGAGGCTTGTGCTCATCATGATGCATTCGCGGGACTACTGAGGGGGATGTGAGTTTGTAGGTAGCGTTTGCATGAGTGCAATCTAGCGGTTGGGAGGAGCGTGTTTAGCTCCTACGGGAGCTGAATGCATGCTGCGCGTTGCGATCGCGGTAAGAACATGGAAAGGACCTGACGGGAAATTTCCCCTTATCAGTAATTTCCTTTTGTTTATATAGTAAGTGTATAGTGTGGATCTGTCTGCAGTTGTTGGATAGATGATTTATATCATGTCCTTCTCAGATATCCACATTATACTGCACTCCGGCTTGAAAAAAAAAAAAAAGAGCCTTTCCATTCCTTCCCGATCTTCATGTGGAGATCGAGAGGGTTTGAAAAAAAATAAATTTTCGTCCTGCATCCACAGATTCCAGCATACTAGTTATGCCAACATCGAGGGGATGCGTGAGAATGGTTATGAAAAGATGCCCCCTGTTGAAGAGGCCTGCTATCTCTCTATGGGGAAGACATCTTCTCTTAAGGCTCCCTCCCTGCCCTTCAGGATGCATCTTGTTTGAATGGCAGGGCATACGCAGCAGCAGCAGGTCAGGCTGTCGCTTTGTTGCACACGATGGTGGTGCTTCAGGCTTTTCAGGCTGATCTGTTGGAAGACCTGGATAAAGGCAGGGTCTATCCCCTGATGAGGTGGCTGAGTTGCGTCGCACCACGGATCTTGCTCTCTGTGCCACTAAGCGGGCCGCTACTGCCGTTGACAGATCCATGGTGGTTACGGAGAGACATCTGTGGGTGAGTCTGGTGGATATCGGGTCGAAAGAGAAGGGCTTTCTTCTTGATGTGTCGGTTTCCCCTTCTGAGCTTTTCGGCACTTCCATCGAGACGGTGGTCGAGAAGTTTATGGAGGCCAAGACGCGCTTGGATGCCTTTAAATCCTTCATTCCATGAAGGTCCAGGCTTCGGACTTCGCCTTCAGCCTATATCCATGAGCCTGAGTCATGTGCGGGAACCATGGTTGGTGAGTACGATCCCTTTTCTACTCTACTGCTAGTTCTTGTGTATCCGATACTAACCTTTTTCTGCTGTGCTACTCTGACCTGTTCTGTTTTCTGACTTTTATGTTTGACCCACCTACTAAGTCAGGACCTCCTGCTGTTGACGGATTACAGTGATGGTTTCTCTTCTTCTCCTCATCGGTTCTGGTCCAGCTGGTGATAAGCCCCTAAGCTTCGTTGGACAGCAGCCTGGGCTTCTGAGAGGAAGCCCTACAGCATCAGGTCCCAGTATAACACTGCAACCTCATAACTTTGCGGGTCCTTCTCGTGGCTATTCTTCTGATTACAGCTTTGGCGACATGGCTTCCCTATCCTCTGGCCAGGTGCGCACACCTCATTCTCACCCTGAGGGGTCTCTCCCGAAATTTGATCGTTTCCTTACCTTCATGCACGTTCTCCTGATCTAGACTCTTCTCACTGAGGGTTGGGTGCTCAGTGTCTCCATAGCTGGGTTGGGGCCCGTGGTCTTCCCTTGTCCCTGCCCTTTGGTTGAACCATAATCACCCCTTTTGCGGAGTGTGCTGGACTCCACTGCATTCCCGATGTCAAGATGAGTTGTGTTGTCTGTGGAAACCCTCTTTTGTGTTGTCCTGCTCTGAGTGCAGTAAGCTGAATGCATGAATGATTATTGGGACCCGTATTCAAATTTTCAATATGGTGGGAGTAATAAGAAAAGCCTACATAGGATATATCTGACACACAAGAGAGAACTAATTTTCGGTCCGTTTTCTTAGCGGGGGGGGGGGCAGACACTGAAGCATACACACACAGAGAGTTCGTCTCACAGCGCGCGAGTACTCTTTTGCTTCACATGAATAGAGAATTACACACAAAATTATGTTGAATTGTCCATTTTGACGAGTATTCACGTAAACACAGTTGATTACGTCTTAAGTGAACGTAAACAGCAGGGAGAACGTGTATCAGTATATTGCATCCATTGCAGCTGTGCATTCGGTTTTAAAGGCATCCTAATTTAGTTGCTATTGTCCGAGTTATTGATGTTAATCAAGCAACAACAGAAAGACAGAAAATCACGCACTGCTCTTGACTGAAAAAAAAAAAACACCCCCTTTAGTAGCCCTAAAGGATTTAATCCCCCCCTACATTTTATTTATAGAAATATATATGTCTGCTTGAAATAATGAAGAATATGGTAAACAAGTTGCTATAAAGAATACATAATTAGCCTATATAACCATTGGTATTTCATTAAAAAGAAGACCATGTTCTTGTTCTTTATGAGAAGTGGTTTTATTTAATTTTAACATAAAGGCATGTTGTGTGTCACTGCAGTTAAATCGGTGTCTATCATGATACAACCTTAATATCAAACCCATATGAGTTTAGAAATTTTTGAGAAATGCTTAATACATGCACTGTAACTAAACCCATTAGATTTTAGCTGACTAAAATTACTGTAATCTTAGTCGACTAAATCTATGATATATCTTATATAACTACTAAAACTAAAAACCAAAACTAAAAACTAAAATATGACTACAACTAAATGGCATTTTAGTCAAAAGACTTGACTAAAACTAAATAAAAATTTGCTGTCAAAATTAACACGCTGTCGGGTCTGGTTATATGGGACCCACGCTCTCTATCGAGATAGAGAGCATGAGACCGTGTCCAGCTGCACCAGCGGACTGTCTCTTATTGGGCCCTGCTGGGTTACCCCTTCTAATCTAGCGCCCCTTTCTGGTCCAGCTGAGAAGTGCTCCCCTCTCTGTGAGGATTAGCTATGAGTCGCTCCCAGTAATGTGCTCACCTCAGCTTGGAGTCTCTGTCGCCTCCTTGGTCAGTTGCCTTTATGTTGGGACCCTGTTGTTTCCTTAGAAATGTGTGATCCCCTTCTAGCAGGATCACATTTCTTATGTCCCATTTGTGATCTATCCGTCCCGAGCATGGCTGTGCTCCCCTCACTGCGGGAGGGTCCCTTAGAGCTCGCCGGTCCTGGGCAGACTGGGTGAGTCCTTCTCTCGACTTGAGAGTTAGGTCCTCTACCCTGGGCTATTGGTCGCCTCGGTCGAGCTGGGTTCCTCTCTCTCTTCGCTAGGGGTTGAACCCTCCACTCTTGAGGTCCTAGGCAGTGACATCAGGTAGTTGGGCCGCTTACTGCTTCCCTGATAACCTGCCTCTATTCGGGTCAAGCCAGGCAGAGCTCCCCTCACCTCAGAGGGTTGTCTTTGAGCCTTCCGCTCCCGATTGAGCGGCTGAGGACTCTGGGCAGCTGTGTGCAGATGCGTCGGATCTAAATCCATGTTATGGTAAGTGCACACGCTGAGTTTCTGTGCACTTTCTAAAATCCACATTGTTGTAAGTGTGCACGCTAAGCACTTCTAAAATCCTGTATGGTTAGGGTTATGCGCTGTCAGCCTCTTTCCCTTTCTCTGAGTTGGCTTAGGCCCCGGTTCTCGCCTTGGGCTCCACTCAACTAATGTGTCCTCTTCTCCTTTGATACATTTCTGGCATGTTTTGCTACTAAGATCTGTTACTCTTTCTTTAAGCAGGTTTATTCAAACCGGGGGTACCCCCCTTGGTGACAGGCCGGGTCTGGTGGGGTGTTTTTAGACACCTGGACATTTCCCCTTAAAGGAATCTCTTTCTTCTGATTCCAAGCCTTGAGCTCTGCCCTAGGCTTGGGCTTCCTAGCCCAGCCTTAACAGTAAATTATTTTAGGGTATGCAGCTCCCCCTTGGCCGCAGGGGATACTGTCCCTGACAAGCCGTCAGACATCCTTTGTGGCACTCCCATAGCTAATGGTAGAGTTGGTACCTAGTGCTAGCCTGTGGTTTTGCGTGCACTCCCCTCAGCATGGTGGCGTGGGTATACCGTTCCCCATAGCGACCCCCAGAGGACGCAGTTCGAAGTTCCCTCGAAAGGGAAAGTCTCAGGTTACTTATTAAACCATGGTTCCCTGAGAGGGGAATGAGACACTGCGTCCTCTAGTTTTCTTTCCATGCTGCGGACACAAGCTTCAGACGAAGATGTGGATGACATGTTATCCTGGCGCCCTTTTATACTGTGCTCGTGCAGGTAATACATCATAGGCTGTCGCCGGCCAATGTTATTGTCGTTTTTAGATAAATGCTTCAGACACCGGTCACGCTAAAGGCGTTCCCCATAGCGACCCCTAGAGGACGCAGTGTCTCGTTCCCCTCTCAGGGAATCATGGTTACATATGTAACCTGAGACGTTTCCATTGAACAAAAACCATGAAAAAATAGACTGTAAATAAAATAGAAAAAAATAGACTCATTAAGATATACTGTCTGAATAAAATGATTCACTAAAACGAATAGACTTCTGCAGAAGGACTTTTTTATTGTTAAATTAACTGATTAACTGAATTCATTAAAATTAACTGATTCACCAAAATGAATCAGACTTTCCAACTGTATTTGAGAGAAAGACACTCTAGAAGAATGTGTTTGATTATTGCCTCATATCGCTCATTAAAAGGATCCTATTATGCTTTTTCAGTTTTTCAACTTTATTTAGTGTGTAATGTTGCTGTTTGAGAATAAAAAAAGATATGTTACAAAGCTCAAACTCCACTCTAAAATAAGATATTATCTTTGACAGAAAACACTTTTCAAGAACTACAACAAACTTATTTTGGATATTGTGAAGTCACGATGTCACTCATTTAAATAATTCCCACCCACAGAATACGCAAGAAAAAGAGGGCGGGGCCTGGTTGAACTGTGCTAGAGAAGATGAAGAAGAAGAGCTGCTTTAGTAGAGTGTTGTAACTATGACAGAGAGATGCTGTTTTTTCCACCTCGGTTCCAAAACCCCTTTGTTTGGCCTTCCTAAATCAGACAAACATAAAAGGGCATTATAGGTTCCCTTTAAATAACTATACTCAATGCAATGTGCCATGAAAATCAACAAATTTTGTGTTCTACACTATAACACTATTTATTGAGTATCTTTGTCATTAGAAAAAAAATAGCAAGCTTAAAAATAGCACGTTACTGTCCACTAAATGTTAGTTTAGTTATGGAACAGGAAGGAGCACATAAGTTGCCATAAATATACAAGAGAGATCATAAGGACAGGTAAGAATATTGTTCTTGTGACCAGTGAGGGATGTTTCTGGCTGTGGTATGGCAGTCTCTAAAGTTGAGGGCTACTCTAAGGGTGAGTCCAAAGGCAGAGCCATCTTCCTTTTTTCCTCTAGCTCTCTGCCCTTCTTCGACGTATGCCAATCATTTTTCACCCTGCTCAAAGTTGAACTGGCTCTCCTACTGCTGATCGGTTGGCTCATGCCAGTCAAAATGCAGCAGGGTAGCGCAGAGGCCATTCACGTCAAAGTTGCACAATGTTGCACATTGTTTCCAGCGAGGGTGAGGGCTTTGTTGAGAGAAAAAAATAGAGAGAGCAAAAGGTTAAGACTGAACCTCCACCTGCAGATATTTTGAAGGGTTTGCTGTCAATAATTGAGTTGAGGTTGGTGTAGCTGGGGAACCATTTTTGTGGTGGTGGTGGTGGAGCTGACGTGCGGGGAGTTACAGTGGAAAAATAGAGGAGCTTGTGGTAAACAACAAAACGTTTCTTCAAAGCTTCCTCCTCCTGTGAAGTAATCCCTCTGTTTTTTTCTCTCCTATTTCTTTCTTTCTCTTGCAAATCAACTTGCAGGAGAAGCTGCAATTAACAATGCGAAAAGGATGCAGATATTCCTGTGTTTGGCACATGCATAATAACACCACCTCTCCAAAAGGCTTACCTGATTCGTCAGCCTGGCACCTGTGCTAAAGATGGCAGAATTATTTGTGAAAATACCCAAAGAGAGAGTGAGACGGGGAACAAAACAAAGAAAAGGACAGTTTCATCAAACTCGGTTGTAAGAGAAGAGCAAGAGGATTACTACTAGTGTGTGGGATATTCCTCTGTCTTTGGCTCCCCATGCAGTAGGCAGGAAAAAGGTTCTCAAAGACTTATCCTTTAACCCCCACTAGTAGAGGTTTAATGCCAAACCAACACGTCCTCAAAGACGGGTTCAACTTCCCATTGTGGGGGCCAATAATATATGTGATACAAAACAGGGTAAAAGAAAATATCTAGTTAACACTAATATGTTCTACCATTTTAATTTGTTAAATGCAATCTCTATCTATATCATTTTGAGTTATTTTTTTACTATTTCAAAAGTTTGGGGTCTGTAAGGTAAGGCAAGGATGCATTCAATAATAATGACCCAGACTATCATCATATAAAAAAAAGATTTATATTTCAACTAAATAGTGTTCTTTCCATTTATCATTTAATCCTGAAAAAAACTGTTGTTTAAATTTAATATATCTCCACATATTACTGTTTTAATCGATATATGAATATGAATAAATAAATGAATAAATTGAGTAAACTGCATTAGCAACATGATAATACTAACTTGCTATAATACATAAAATTCATAAATAATATGTATATACTGTATATACATAAAATTAATAAATAATATGTATATACTGTATATATAATTTAAAAAACTATGACAATGGATGGTTATAAGGACGGCAAATGATCATAATACTTTTTTTCTTTTTACAGCTAATGATTTTTAATTTTCCAAACAACTCCAGAAGAACCAAAACATGGTACAAAAAGGAAATATAAACAGATTTAAAAGCAAGCTGCAAATAGCAGATGGCTCCAGAATGGCTACACCCTTTGTAAATATAGCCTAAGCATTGCCAACGGAAAAATCAGATTATATCTTCAAATGAAAATCACAGAATGTTTTATCTTGAGCCACATAATTCAGGTTATGAGAGTAAAAACAGAAACGGAAATGATAACAGCATCAGGGATTTAAACTGCAAGATCAGAGAGAATCATTTTAAGATTCTGTGATGCAGAATGCTTCACATTTAAAACAAATTTCCCACAGTGATGCAGTGCCCAAACATAGCAGTGAGAATAAATTATGTCATTGTGTCTGTCAGCTCCTGATAAGCATCTTTGCTAAATCGACAGCTTCCACACATCTCAATTTGACTGTGCACATGTACGCACTGAATCCCAGAGTCTCGTCTAGCACATTCTGCTTCTAGGCCTCTACGGAGACCTGGGAATGCTGGAAGTCCCTGATTCCCTTCCCAGCAGTAGTGGGAAACTGGGATGCAATGAATCAAAGTCAAGGCCTTTTCCTTTTCTCCATGTTCACCTCAAATCAGCATCACAGAGAAGCTTGAAATCACCCCAGGATCCTTGTCTCTCTCGTCCCCCTGGTCTTCTGGATGCAGCACTAGCATTCTGAGAGGCCAGTCTTGATACTCAGACATGTTCAAGAGCACATGATTGTGCTGAAGAAAGCATGTGCCAGCTGCGGAGCCAGGAGTGCTATCAGAGGGGGGACAATGGTGCATTTGGGCTATTCAGAGTTTGCCTTTTCTCTGAAGCCGCTGATGCAGTGCCCATACTCTCATCAAACTCTGCTAAAGCATTTGACTTGCCATTCCGAGACCTTGATCAGAGGACATAATGGAGTGTGATTGATGTTAGCAGGTATGGACCAAAACCAGGTAAGGTGCTGAAAGCAGGAAATGGCTGCACTTTTCCTGAGAAGTGCATGAGAACCAAAATGTCAAAAGTATCAAGGTCATGACACTTTTGGTTTACTATTGATCCAATGGCTTTGAAAATCACCACATTTACATTTTGTAATATTCAGAATATGTAAAATCTTGTCATCAAAACAATAGGACAGGAAAAAAGAAAAGAGAATTTTAGGAAGAACATCTGAAATTACTGTGATACATAAATAAAACAAAATGCCTGACAAATAACAAGTCTCCTTATCTAGAGCAAAAGAAAAGAGCAACCACTAAACAATAAAAAAAAGTTTCCTTTGTGCACACAATAATTAATCTTGTTTAAAACTTTAAAACAACTTTAAATTAAATTCACTCTAGTAAAAAAATAGATAAATTAAAAATAGACAAACATTTTATTAAATAAATAAAAAAAATCCAGCAGACAAAAACTCTAGAAAAGTTTTGAAAATTAGATGTGACTAGTAATTTTAGAGAAACTAAATCCTGAAACAATGTTTACTCTGGTTTCTGGAGGGATCGCCATTGCTGGCTGAGATGCTGGTCTGCTTTGGGTGGACTGAGGCTAATGACCTGTGTATATGCCAGCTTTCTGCTGTGCCTGACTGTTAGCATATCCCTCCACTCACTCAGCAGACAGACCAGGGCCAAGCCTGAGGCTCTTAGATTATGGAGAACTCACCACAAATCAGTCAGCCAAAATTTACACTCGGCCCAGACCACATCCTTTTCACAAGGCTTTTAAAACTGTAAAAGGTCAAGAAAATATCTTCATGTATATTCTGAACATTAAACTTCATGTTGTAAATGTAGTAAATCTGAATCTCAGAACATCTATGAACAACAATACTTATAGATATTGTATTTGTTTGTAGCTGTAATTCCTCTGTAGCTGTTTTGCTCTACATTTCAGGATTGTGGATAAATGCATCCAAGTTAGTGAGACTGGGACGGCTCAGGCTTTATTAAGAGAGTTAACAGGAGTGGGATAATTAGACAGTTCAAAGGCACCTGCCTGTCGTCCCACAGGGGCTGGAATTCTCTGGCCCCTTCCCCTCCCCTCACATTTAAAAGCATGTTAACTCCTATCAGGGGCTAGCAGGCTAATTTAACTTCTGACATTTGATATCTGAGGAATGAGAAGGATCAGCCGTTTATCCGGAACGGGATTACCCTTCCATCCACCCCCATTCCTCGCTGCTCCTCGCTCTCTTTCGTCCCCCATCCTAATGAGTAAGCTGCTCTCAGTCAGGCCAAATTCATTAATTTGCTTGCCGCTAAGCACTTTATCAATGATGGTGAAATTCTGTTGTATAAAGTGGAGCAGCATCCCCTATGCTAGCGACTGAGTGGCAAAGATTTTTTTAGGTCTTACAGGATAACTGGTGAATAACCACCACATGAGTTAACAGTCCTATTAAATTCATAAATAATTTGAAAATAAAAATAAAATCAAAATAAAACTTACAAAAAAAAAGTATTTTTTAAATTAAAAATAATTAAAATAAGATATATTACCACTAACTGACAACAGATAACCATGAACATGCAAATGTTGTTGCAAGTGTAACCCTTTTAAAATGATTGTGTTGTTAAATTATTGAAATATGAGCTTAAAATATCATGGGGTACTTTAAATAAATATGTCATGTCAAACGGGTTCAGATGATATAAAAAGCTTGGGAATACCTGATGTATTGTGCTGGATGGCAACCTTTGGGCACCTTTGTAAAGACTAAAAGTTGAATAATTCAAACAAGCTAAATGCAAATAGAAAAGTGCTCTCTATAGAAAGACAAGTTCCTGATGGACCAAGCAGGGAGAGACAGATGAAGAGAAGAAAAAGGAAACTGGTTGATTAGAAGAGGTATTTGAGCGTGTTGCTCTCCTTTGATGAATGTCTGAGCTTTGGTGTGAAAGGAGATGACTTTGGATGAAACGGTGTAACACACTGCAGCCTAAGAAGGTGCAGCTGTTGATGCTTACAGTTTCTCAACTGCCCAATTCAGACATAAGGCCCCTTTTACAAGCCACCATGACAACTAACCTACAAGCCAAACCTCATAAAAATAACACGACAATCAGGATTCCAAACCCCATGTCTGAGACCATTAAATAGCATAACAACGTCTTATTTGCAAACAAGCAGAGCATAACACCAAATTGCTGTTGACCTGTTCAACTAGCTACATATGTGACTAATAAAGTCATCATGCATTCATTGTATTGAGGAAATAGATTAATTTAGAATTTATTTATTAATTTCATTGTATGCTGATTTTAAGAAATATGTGAACCATAACTAAATAATTACATTCTTTACAATTCCCATCCCAACTAGAAATACATATGAAGATTTGTGTTTGAGGTTAAGCGTTTACCCTATTTTGACCAGGTAAGAATACATTTGACCCTTTGCAAAGCCCTTTGATTACTATTGCTAACTCAGACAAGCTTTACAGAACATCCTACCGGAATAATGATAAAATAATGGATATGTAAAATAAGCTCAGAACGTAAGCCTTATCATGCTCAGATATTCAACCCAAACCCAGATCATTAGTTCAAGTTCCTCTACATCCACCCTCTAATGAGATACACTCCTGAACATTACAGACATCACTGAATCTATCATTCTTTCTCCAAAGACACAGCATTAAACTTTCCTAAATCTGCTCCCTGTGAGGTTCTCTCACTGCTTTTATCTCTCTTCTTTCTCTCTGTCAAAAAAGGATATGCTTCTCGGTCAATGAATGTTGATCTGTTATGAAGACTGTATTATGCAGTCTGTATCGTGTGCCTGTTTTTATTTGTTTTATTATTGAGTTAGCTAATGACAGTGTAACATAAAGAAATGGCACAAATCACAGGAAAATATGTTGCTGTTTTCACATCTAAGTCACAGTGGTATATCGGAAAGAGAAATGTTTCTTAAAAGCAATGTTTTTCTCTTTCTCTCTACTTATTTCCCGAACTCTCATTCTCTCTTTGGACCCATGCTGAGCGGAGGCAGAGCCAGAACCACACAAAGGTACTATTGATGAGGAGACGGGTGTAAAACAGGCCAGTCTGTTCCTCTCATACACAGAAGTCATGATGTTGACAAATTATTCTCAGGAAAGGCTGTGTGTGCATGCACGTGTGTGTGTCTTATTGGGTTTTGAAACACAAAGTAATTTCAAAACCTGTTTTATTTATTTTTTCATCACTTTCTTTCCTAAAGGATCACACATTTACATGTACAGTGAACATCTAATTCACAAAATCTGAACTAATGATGGAGCCATAGTCTTGTTGACTACACTACAACATAACTCTTCGGGTGACCTTAAACCTAAAAAGTCTGAGTTCCTTTCCCAAATCAGTTTCTCTCTCCTCTCCTATGACTTCCTGCCTATAACTCAGTTGTGCTATTCAATAAAGGCAACAAATTACCAAAGTATATTCACTACCAATCAAAAATTTGAAGTCAGTAATTTTTTATATTTAAAAGTATTACTTTAATTCAGCAATAGCATTACTTCATCAAAGTGAACAGTAAAGCGTATAATTTCACTTGAAAAAAAAAAAAAAAAAAAAATCATTGTTTCAATCATCGCTGATCTTTTGAAATTTCTATTCATTAAAGAATCCTGAAAACAATGTATCACCATATACACAATAATATTATTTTAACTATCACATGAATAAATGACATTTTAAAATATTAAAACAGGTTCATTAAATAATAATATTTCACAATATTACTGTTTTACTGTATGGATTAAATTTGGTTAAATCATATTTTAAAAAAACTTAAAAAATCTTACGACCACCCAAACTTTGAATGGTAATATAACAAAATAAAATTCTAAACTGAAATTGCCACCTTTTTATTGTTGGTGTTACGTTACACCAGAAAAAAAAAATCTAAAACAATAAAGGGTAGATCAAATTTTTAATAATAGTAGACAAATATTCTAATTTAATAACATGGAAATTAGCCTTTGCGACTGGAAATACAGTCATATCTCAGGTTCAATTTCTCAGGTTCACAATTTCTTATATCTTTGAAAGAACAGTTTTTAAAGTTATTTTCAATGTTTGGTTGCCTAAATCACCCAGATACATAAAATCACTTTTACTACAGATAGTTAAATTCTTGATTCTGATTGGCTGCCACAAGCTCCAGATGACAATTTTCTAAAAAGTAGCTCCACATTTGATTATATAATAAAATGTTATTTCTGTTATTTCTCACATACCAAGCTCTTTCATATTTGTGTCAGATTAAAAATGGGATCTACTCTGAAAACCTTTGAGTTTGAGTAGAGAATAAACAATTGATTTGAGTATCTCTATGACCTTCAGTGCCTTTGTACAGAATCACCTTGTACAAGTTAGCAACTGTGGCATTGATTGTTTGCACAATCGGGGCCTGCCCTGGTTCAAACTGTACGTCCTTTCAATGCAATCACAGACAGTCTGACTGCCTGTTAAAAAGATGTTTCTTTCAAACATCTGCTCCCTCAACACAGCTAGCTTCAGTAGGCTGCACACTCACTTCTTAGATAAATCGATCTCTTTTAAGGTTCTTGGTTAGCTAAATGAGTGTTGGCGTATCAGGGCTGGCAATTATGAGAGCCAAGCTCTTATCCAATGAAGATAACAAACGAATGGCTTGACACTCCCTACCTCAGCTGGATGAGAGAAGAGAGCTTCTTGACTGACAAGGATACAGCTCACCTTATAAACTCCAAAACTCATTTCACTAACTGGCAATGCTGTGGCCTCAACACACACACACACACCCCACCCCACACACACACACACACAGACCAACACACACACACCACACACACACACACACACCCCACCACATACACACACACACAAACACACACACACACACACACACACACATTACATGAACCATCAAGATGCAGAGATGAGATGGGGAGGGAGGAAAAGGGATGTGAATCAACCTCTGTTTCTAATCAATAATTGAAAATCACTGTCATACTTTATGGTTTTTTGATACAGGCTCATGGTGAGAGGGGCTACAGTGAGACGAGAAATGACGGACAGAGCCACAACAGTAAAAACAGCAAGTGAGGTGTGTGTTTATGTGCTGAACTTGATAGAAAACACTGTTAAATGCACTATAAACCTATTTATAAAGAATAAAATAGGCTTTTGTGATCCAACATAAATAGTGGAATAAAAAAAAAACAAATAGACTAAAGAGTGTGTTAAGGAGAATATATGAAGAGTGGCATGACGTAAAGAAAGCCAGAGACAGAGATAGAGACAGAGTGGGAGGGATACAAGACTATAATAAATGTACTTGGCAGGGTCAGAAAACGTTAACTTTGCTCCTCTCTGTGGGACGACAGATGTTCACTAACCAATAAGAAAAGACTCCACTGGTTCTCTTACTAACCACCTACTCATTTACAATTTCTCTTCTAGTAATCTTGTTCGAACATGAGGAAAATGCTATTTCTCAAAGGTTGTACTTTCATAGCTCAAGAGTTCATAGTTAAATTTTACTTAAAGGTACTGGACTGCTATGATCGCTGTTTTTGGAAAATCATTTATAAAAAGTAACAATATCACTACAACAAGTATCCTAAGAAATGTGGTTTTTGCATAGCAAAATGGCAGAAGTTATCAAAACATCTCTTTCAGTAACTGAATTTTTAGATAGTTTAGATGTTTCCTGAGAAAAAATAATAACAGTCACAAATAAGAGAGTTGTTATACACTAAGAGTATAGAATTATAAAATTAATGTGAGTAGGCCAACCCAGAATATTTGGTACTAGATGAATTTGAAGAAAAATATCCATACCAAAATCTCTAAATTGATGTCAAGGTGAATAAATAAATAAATAAATTAAAGGTGCTGTAAACTATTTTTAGCTGTTTTTCTAGCTTCAACCACATGCCTTTTCCCTGTAACTCTATATCTACAGCATTTTTTTTGTTCATATAAATGCTTTAGCAATAGCTACACTGTATAATTTGTAAAACACATTTTTAATTGAATTCAACATTACCTCTGAAAAAAAACATCTGAACTGCCTGAAATGTGTTGCCAATAATTCCAGTCTTACTTCCTACAAAAACTTACGTAGGTTTGTAACACATTTGCATAATGGTTTTCATCAGCTGACTGCGAACAACTTGTACTTTGTTTCTCCCCACACAGAATGTGAAGAGTTATTGGTTAAAATTCCTTTTTAAAATTCATTTACATGGACACCACAGAAGTATAACTCCAACCTTTCGTTGTGTTCCTGTCATTTACTAATAACTGCTTCTCAAATCTTACTAGGTTGAATGCAGGGTTTGCAGAACACTTATTCATTATGGGGCATGGGGCAGTACCCACTTTATTTGAGCCATCTTGCACCTCTGGATAACAAGCAGATCATTTGGGTTTACAAACTTTAATGTTACATCATATAGTAATTTACAGCAGTGCTTGGTTAACACTTGTACCATTATTGTTTGGGCAAGTGGTTACTATTCAGCTGTCGTTACTTTTCGCAACGTGTAAACTGTAAACAGGAAGCCTCTGGAGCTGAAATTTAGATATGGTAATGGGTGTATTGTTTTCTACACATGCTGTAAGTGGTGGACCAATCACAACAGACAGAGTTATCTGACCAATCAATGCAGGGTGGGCTCTCAGAATGGAAGGGTTTAGAGAGACTGGATTCTTGAACAAACCGTTCTAGACAATGGGGGGAAATGATGATGCTATAATGTATATTACAAGACAACTGTAGTGTTTTGACCACAAAACAAAATTTGGAACCTTTAAAATAGCATAATAGGGGCACATAAGCAGTGCAGTGCAGTGTTGAAAAAGATTTTCTGCTCCTGAATGTTTCTGTGTGCAGCACGACATCCGATCTCTGTTTGCACATGATGTGTGCGTGAACGCACACCTTTCAGCAATTTTTAAAGCAATCCATTCAACCAGGATTTCAGAACAGGTTCAAGTTTTCACCCTGCTGATCAACAGAATGCTGTTTGGTTTGAAATTCACTTCTATGTGAGCTGTGCTTCATGTATAATTACACTATTGACAACTGACCAGGCGCGGCTTGTCTATATGGGCCAAAATATTCATCCAAAACATAGACCTCTATATAAACTGAATCAATAATAAATTGTAAATGTGTTCAGCATTCTGCAACAAATATTTTTGGGATTTTCTAGACTATTTTAAGTCGTAAAGTAAGCAGTATATATTAAAATCCAGCCCATGGCTTTAGCAGGCATGTTGAATAAGCGGGCAGAGGCAAGATGCGTGCCTGAGTAGGGTACCGATTCCATAGTCAATAGGAGGGGGGGGGGGGGGGGGTTAAGGGGGGCGCTATGACCACGATATGATAAATTGTATATATATATATAATATCTATATATATATACATAATATATAATATATATATATATATATATATATATATATAGATATTAGATATATATTTACAGGCCTGCGGCGTATTCCTTACCACGTCATTTTTTTTATCGTTGTATCGTTGCTGCCTTATGTTAAATTGCTTTGAATTACTTTTTTCCCTCATCATTCTACACTCCATACACCATAATGGTAGAGCAAAAAAATGTTTTTTAACATCTTTGTAAATGTATTAAAAATAAAAACTTTAATGATTCCATTGCATAAGTACTCATATATATATATATATATCTGGGACAGTTGAAATTTAGGTAAGGAGCATACATATTGCTTGTAGATGTCACTACACTTTGAGTGAAGTTAACCTGTGGCAAATTCAATTGAATGGGTACGATTTAGAAAGGCACACACGTCTTAATAAAAGGTCTAACAGCTTATAATGCATATTAGAGCAAAAACCAAGCACTGAGGTCAAAATAACTACCTGTAGAGCTCAGAAACAGGTTTGCATCAAACCACACATCTGGGGAACAGTTCAGAAAAAAAATTCTGCTGCATTGAAGGTTCACAGAATCAAGTAGTCTCTGTTACCCTTAATGGAAGAAGCTTGAAACAACCAGGACTCTTCCTAGAGCTGGACATCTGTTCAAACTGAGCAACTGATGGAGAAGGGCTTTGGTTAGAGTGGTGACCAAGAACCTGATGGTCACTCTAGTTGAGCTCCATGATCATATATGCAGATGGGAGAAAACTACAGAAGGACAAACACCACTGCAACACTCCACCAATCTGGGCTTAATGTCGGAGTGGCCAGACTCAATCTTCTCAGTGAAGACACATGAAAACACACATGGAATTTGCAAAAAAAAACACACCTAAAGGACCCTCAGACTCTGAGAAACTATATTCTCTGGTCTGATGAACCTCAATTTTAAGCATCATGTTTGAAGGAAACCAGTTCTGCTCATCACCTGCAGAGTACCATCGTGGTGGTAGCAGCCTCATGCTGTGGGGCTGTTTTTCAGCGGCAGGGACTGAGGGACTCATCAGAGTAGAAGAAAAGCTCAATGCACCAAAATATTGAGATAGCCTTAATGAAAACCTAGTCCAGAACATCCAGAACCTCAGACTGAGCAGAAGATTTACCTTCCAACAGGACAATGACCCAAACCACACAGCAAGAGTAGAGAAACTACGTACTTTATAGATATAACTCTGTGATACTAACTCTGTGAATGTCCTTGAGTGGC
Organism: Sinocyclocheilus anophthalmus; assembly: GCA_018155175.1. Lineage (NCBI taxonomy): Eukaryota > Metazoa > Chordata > Actinopteri > Cypriniformes > Cyprinidae > Sinocyclocheilus > Sinocyclocheilus anophthalmus. The sequence continues at coordinate 51,013 of JADLZN010006035.1, forward strand.
CCTTGAGTGGCCCAGCCAGAGCCTGAGCTTGAACCCAATCAAATAATTCTGGACTTGAAAATGTGCACCTGCCCCCATCCAAACTGACAGAGCTTGAAGAGGTGAGGTGAAGAATGGCAGATAATTGCCAAATGCTGATGCTGAATGCAAACAAAAAATACTTTGAGACTGTAAAGGTGCTTCAGCTAAATATTTAGTTAAAGGGGTCATATGATGCGTTTTTAAAGATCATTATTTTGTGTATTTTGTGTAATGAAATGTGTTTTTTGCGGTTTAAGGTTCAAAAAACATTACTTTTCACATACTGTACATTATTGTTTATCCCCTATGCCCCACCTTTCTGAAACACGTAGATTTTTACAAAGCTCATCATTCTGAAAAGCGCGGTGTGCTGTGATTGGCCAGCTATCCAAAGCATTGTGATTGGCCGAATACCTCAAGCGTTGACGGAAATGTTTCCAGTGTTTCCATGTTCACTTACCATAAAGTCAGGCCGTTGCGGAGCGACGATTCAAAAACATTAAAACCCATTATAAATGAGGCATTTGATGCATCCAGTGAGGACATAATTACGGATTACAATGACTTATACAGTCTTATTACGCATTGCATTGCGCAGCGTAAACATAAAACCATGTCTGCATGTGTGATCGGAGAAATGACGAACAAGTGCTACTCTACACTGCCCAATACTCGCCTTTGAATCATCATTGGCAAATTTTTTAAATATAAAAAACTTACTTACAGTTTTTGAGTCAGAACAGCCGGCATTGTAGTATACTCTTCCAGGATAGGAAACAGTCCTCCATAAAATGCGCTGCACACAAATTAATATTTGGTTTGAACAGTGTTGTAAATACAACTTAACCACTGATTTCTAGTCGTGTCCTCTTTCGGAATGCCAAACAAAGTAGTTTCGCTTTAACAACAAAACACACAGCGCCTTCACGAAATGGCGGCAGCAACAATACTACAGAGAGAATAAAAGTTATGCCTTCTTTCTTGGCGTGAACATTTGGGCGGCGTTATGCAAATCTTCCCACATTATGACGTAGACATGTGGGGACGTGTTAGAACGAGCCGTTTTAGGTAGGAGTGGCTGACTCTTAACTTTTATAAAAAATATCTCTTTGGATTTGAGACTTTAGTCTTTGCAACTTTACAGATCTTCTTTATGCACCAAGAGCTTGTAACACTTCAAAGAGAAAGGAAAAAAATTTAAATCGCATCATATGAACCATTTAAGAGTATGAATACTTATGCAATGTTTATTAAATAAATTTACAAGGTTGTGACAATTCTGTTTTTGCTTTGTCAATATTTTGTATGGAGTGTAGATTGATGTGGAAAAGTAATTTAAAGCAGTTTAACATAAGGCAGCAACATAACAAAACGTGAAAAAAAACCGAAGGGGCATGAATACTTTCGCAAGGCACTGTATACATACACACACACACACATACATGGTTACGTAGTTATTTTGTTATATAAAAATAGAGAAGCAGATTACAAACCATATGACAAATATGATAGATACAAATTAAATATTAAACAAATTTATTTTTCTAATACAGTAGGTTTATTTTACATGTATACATTTATTTAACATCTTGTTTGATTAACATTACTGAGACAGACAGGTATTTAATTAGGCTGCTGTACCTTTAAGACCGAATGAATGTAGTATACTGACACATATCCGGTTTTCACCCACCAGTTTACGTTCACTTAAGCCATAACCGACTGTATTTATGTGAGATACTTCACACGATGGACATTTTGACAGCTGTGTGTGTGTATCTGACAATTAAGGCGCAAGGAGAACTGATCGCAGAACTAGGATCACGCGGTCGAGAGAGCGCTTCTGGTGTCATTCAGCGTGAATCCGCCTATCTATCCCACCTTCACTTACTGCAAGTTAATCGATAACAAATTGTGATTGGATGGAAATTCTGTCCTACGACAAGCTTAGTTACTTTTGATTAGGATGTTCTCGTGTGACAGAACACTTCTACTACTCGCTCTGATCACCCAGTCGTAAAGACATTTTGAAATACGGGACAAAACATGATTTTTTCAAAATTAGTCGGGACACTAAAAATAGAGCTGAAATACGGGACTGTCCCGGGAAAAACGGGATGTCTGGTCACCCTATGCATGAGACCTCCCGAGCTCAACAGCGCCCCATTTTTTATCAACGTAAATATGTGGTGAAAAGGGGAACTGCAGCGCGCTCTAATTGAGAGCCATTGGGGCAGATTTGAGACTGCCCCGCTTATTTTCACATTACCTTACATGAACCTAAGAGATGAAGACACATCTCTTTGGCCAAGCATTCAAATAATGCATCTCATAGTCTTGTACTGCAGTTATATCTGATCAAATGCGCATTATTATTCTTTAGCTTGGGCTAAACAAATCAGTTTTGCTTGGTTGGAGGAACAGCAGCTACGCTAATTATGTCCATTTGTTTCTCTGTTTCTGCCACGGGATTTACACAAGCTTCAGTCTGGATCCAGAACACCTGAGAAGAGATGATGCCAACCACTCAGAGGACCTCAGATGATGCCAACCCTGAAACAACATACAGAACTACCAAATTTTGCTATAAGTTTGATTGCATCATATAATAATTGCTTAATTTTTTGCTTTGCAACGATTTGTATCGTAAAAAGCGCTACAAATAAACTTGAATTGAATTGAATTGAAACTCGCTGCACCAAGACGATATCAATCCGCTTGAGCTATATGTCTGCATCAGGTCAGTAACTAGCTAGTATGTTTTTCCTATGTGGTGTAACGTTAGAGTTTTAAATTAATGAAAGTGTTAATCCTTTAGTTTAAATGTGCTCACATGAATAGCCTTTATATGGTTCTGTTGTGTTTGTTTTGTTTATTCTGAGAATAGAGATATGATCTTCTTTCCTCACCCGAATTGCTCCACAACTTGTAACATCTAAATCAACATTCGGAGGTGATAAATACTAAGGCAATTATTATACAGCATTGTATGCGTGTAACATTACTTCGAGCCTGTCAATCAACATTAGCACGCCACCCACAGGATAACGCAAGGACATCTCTGCCAAAATTTTGTCCCCATGAGTACAGAGATTAGAATATAAAGCTTACAAAATGTTTTTCATATATTAGCGCTACGACCCACCTAAATTTAAGGTCAGGAGCCGCTACTGCAACTGACCTTTTCTTGCCTGCAAAATATTGCTAAAGTCACTTTTATTCCATTGGAAAAGAGTAGCTTGGACATTGGTGTTTCACAGAGAAAATAAAAATTGGTTTTGCAACATAAATTTACATTTCTGGGTTGCTATCCCTTCTTCCTAGGACCCCTAACTAGATATTCCAGACACAAACCCTAAAACCCTGCAGCTCATCAGAGGGTTCATGGAAACTCATCTCATCTGACCAAGAGAGCTCTCGTAAGCTCTGCTTTCTGTGCCAACAATCAGAACCTTTGGAGGAGCTGAGCCAATAGGTACTGAAGCCATACCAAACCCAGAAGTGTGTGTGTATAGGGCAGGGCAGCCGAGGGCCTCTCCACCTCTGTACCAGCAGGGCCTAAACTAATCCCTGTCCTGAGGCCCCAGAAAGATGTCACCCTCTGCCAACCGGCTGGTTCTCCCCGCTGCTTCAGGAAATGTACTCTAGAGAAGCAACCAGGAAAAGACTGGCAGACTCAAGGCCTACGAAGAGTGTCTCTGTCTGGACTGAAGGGGCAAATCCCTCCACCAGAGCTACAGGACCGTGACCCCAACAATGCTAAAGAATTTTTGCCACATTTTCTATGAACCCAGCCAGAGAGAAGAGAGAGGGTATGTGTGAGAGAGTGAAGGACTTGATTTTTAAAAATATTCTTGTTAATTAAATACAATTTTGGATCTATATATCTATAAAAACCATAAACATAAAAAACAGTAAATATTTCCTCATAAATTACATAAAAAAAATATAGAAATAAAAATGTACAATTAGATTCAATCAGAAAACTATTAGAACCCCCAGAAATAAAACAATAAAAAAATTGAACATTACGAGTTATATAACATTTTCGATGATATAAAAAAAGCATACTTTATTGTCAGCCTTTTTCCACAAAACATTTTGTCTATAAGTGATGTGACGTGACCAAGTATGGTGACCCATACTCAGAATTAGGGCTCTGCATTTATCCCATCCAAAGTGCACACACACACCATGAACACACATCCGGAGCAGTGGGCAGTCATTTTTGCTGCAGCGCCCGGGGGTTTGCCTTGCTCAGGGCACCTCAGTCATGGTATTGAAGGCGGGAGAGAGCACTGTATATTCACTCCCCCCACCAACAATCCCTGCCGGTACGAGACTCGAACCCACAATCTTTGGGTTACGAGTCCAACTCTCTAACCATTAGGCCATTCCCCACTATAAAGTAGGAGCAATACACCCCCTTTCCTTGGCTTTGTTTTTCCTGGTACACAAAATAGCCAACTTCACCATTACATAAAGAAAAATAAGAATAATAATTTTTGCTTGTTCTCTACTGAGTACTTTGGGCCATAAATTAACAATGAAAAATTAAACAAACCCATTAAATTTAGACTCCAAAACTTCACCAACTACATCAAATTTGACACCTTTTTTAGATATTTCAGATACTTTACAAAAAGGACAGGGACCGCTAGCTACATTTCAGGCCATTTGGTTTCTGTTAGATCTTTAAGGTCTTGATAGCTTGATAGTTGATACTTTTCACGCATACTGTATATAAAGTTTGCTGTATGCAAGAAGTACATTCTGTACATAAACTTATAAACTCTGCATTATTTTCCATGTTACAATTTACAGTTTATATTTTTAAATATGAATATTTTTCTTAGGCAAATGCCCCCCCACCCAATAAAGGGATCCATCCATTTTTTTATGGATGGATGCACTTTATTGGACTTCAAAATCTCAACAACCATTCACTGCCATTAAAAAAGCTTGGAAAATCCAGGACATTTTTTAATATAACTCTTATTGTATTCATCTGAAAGAAGAAAGTCATTTACACCTAGGATGGCTTGAGGGTGAGTAAATCATGGGGTAGCCTAATTTTCATTTTTGGGTGAACTATCCTTTTAATGTTATCATTTTTTTCTAACTGCAAGCAAATTCTTCTTTAATCAAAATGTTTTTGCTATGACAGAACCTCAATGCTACATTCTTTACAAGCTTGCATTTTGGATGTGACAAATTTCTCATGAAAGATCCCTTCAATATCAACACTCTTCCAATTAGTTTCATCCAGAAAATTATTAATATTTTCAACAGAATTAAAATCGCCAAATCTCCATCAATACATTAATTGTCATGTCTAATACTCTAGCTTCGGACTCTTTTTCTGCTTCACCATTTAAACCTGTAACACCTCAATTCTATCTTCAATGTAACAATAATGCTACAACCTGTAATGATACAACCATTAGACTAAACTTCTTTATCCTTACAGTATTTTCAGAAGCATTTATACTCACCTCTACTCTATCACCAGCTTCAATATCTTTATTCGATTCTCCTTCCATTTCTTGAGCACCTGTATTACTTGGAACGACATGCGTGTGCAAGTGCCAAGGACACTTGTTCCGCTGTGTCAGGTAAATCTATTATGACCAATGTCTCCACAATCAAAACAATGCAAATTGTTAGTACTTGAATATACCATGAATGAACTCCATAGGTCACTCAAAACTAAACATTGAGTGTTTTAGTGGGAGATGACAAAAATGAATGAATGAATGAATCTTTATTGTCATTAAACACTCTTATTTTTTTACCCAAATGCTGGGTTCAGTCTGTTGGGTCATTTTATTGGGTGGTTTTTAATATTTTATATTTAAAAATCCTTTGGGCCTTTGGTTGTCATGATTCACACTTGGAGAATGGGAATGAAGGAGCAAGGAGACGAGAAGTAAAGCAAACTCCAAAGTATTTAATACACTCAAAGCGTGGAACACAGGAACACAGGAAATCACAGAGAACACAGAACGAAATGACATTTAACAGCGGACGGGAAATGAGGGGCAGAATACACTTTAAATACACAGTAACTAATTAAACACAGCTGGAACCAATAGAACTAAATAGGGACAGGAACATGAAAAAAACAAATATGGGCATAATAATCAAACTGGAGCACGTGGGGGAGGAAAAAACAAGACACAGAACACAGGACTGACATTACCCCCCCCCTCCCGGAAGGCGCATCCTCGCACCACACAACATCCAACGGGGGGGGGGGGGCGCTCTGGAGGTCTGGAGGTCCCTCTGGAGGTCCTCGACACGGGACGGCGGGACTCCAGGTACCCATTCGGGGGGCCATGGCGGAGCAGGCAGCTCGGGGAGCCATGGCGGAGCAGACAGTCCAGGAGGCCATGGTAGAGCAGACAGTACAGGAGGCCATGGCGGAGTAGGGAACTCAGGAGGCCATGGCGGATCAGACAGTCCAGGAGGCCATGGCAGAGCAGCCTCCGAGGCCACGGTCCAGCCACGCTCTACGGCTGAAGCCCTATGGCCCCCCACCCCCCCCCCCCCAAATACTTGGCGAGGTTTATAGGCATCTGGGCAGGAACAGGCCCTAAGAGTGTTCTGGAGGAGCGGGCACTGGTGTGCACTCTCGAGGCGCGGGCATAAGAGTGCGCTCTGGACTGAATTCCGTGACTGGAGCCCTCCTTGGGCTAAACTTGGGGACAGGAGCCCTTTGTGGGCTAAACTCGGGAACAGGAGACCTCCGTGGGATAAACTCGGGAACAGGAGCCCTCCGTGGGATAAACTCAGGAACAGGAGCCCTCCGTGGGCTATACTCGGGAACAGCGGGCTTGTGGGAGCCACGGCCAGTGGGCTTGACAATGCCGTGGTCGGCGGGCTTGACTTCGGAGCGGCCAGCAGGCTTGTCTTTGGCGCGGCCGGCGGGCTTGAGTGAGCCACGGCCGGCAGGCTTGACAACGGCGCGGCTGGCGAGCTTGACAGCAGGGCGGTCCTGATCGGGAAATACAAAAGACTATTCAAAATGAAACAAGACATGGGGATAAGGGGCACCGCTTACTGTTTAGGTCCGCTGTTCTGTCACGATTCACACTAGGAGAACGGGAACTAAGGAGCGAGGAGACGAGAGTTACAAGCACACTCCAAGTATTTTAATACACTCAAAGCGTGGAACACAGGAACACAGGAAATCACAGAGAACAAGAGACGAAATAAATGAACAGGGGAACAAGAAAACGAGGGGCAGAACACACTTTAACCCTCTGGGGTTGACTAACGCAGATACGCGTTTTGTGGCATCTTCTCCTGATAACACCGAAAAGAACTTAAATTACACTTTCAGTTTTGATCTTACAGATTAGAGCAATACATCAATCGAATCTGTAAATGGTCTACTTTTATTTGTATACACACATAATAACAACAAAACTTTGTGCATTTATAAAATAAAGAAAACAGACGGTGCGCTGTCTGCCGCCTTGGTCTGCGTGATCTTTATTTAGAAACTCAGCAAATACTCAACAAAGAGACATGAGAGGTATATCTATAGAAAGCTTGACATGTCTACTTTTAAACTAAGCAAATCTTATCGAAAGCAAAAAAAAAAAATATTCTGTGATAAATAATCATATGAAACCAACGCGATGTCCAGTCTTTCACATATACCTTCATTATCTCTAATGTGACCAAGCCCACGCGCTGAGCGCTATTGATATCATAATCATCCACGTGAAGCGCGCGGCGTGTAAACGCCCACATCACAGCAAACAAAGCAGCAAGACCTCAAGTTTTTTTTATTTTACTGTTCGCGTCGCGCTGAGAGGAATAAGACAGAATTCACCTCAAGAAGCTTTGGATTACCTCAGGAAAAAACAATGCAAGAAGCTTTGGATTACCTCAGGAAAAAAAACATGAGTAAGTCTTTTTTATTAACCTACTTGTATTAGTTTTCTCACAACTTGTACACATTTTACTAGTTAGACTTTCCAAACTATAATTCCTGACTAAATGTATAATCAAGTGAAACATTATGAAGTTTCATTCACAGCATCTAAATGTCACGATGCCAGGATGTTTTTTTTATGTTCTATAACAGACAGAAATACGATATAAAAGTAATATGAGTTATAATGTTACTAGCCTAATGTCAGTAAGAATTATTAGTCAAAACTTGTGATAGGATATTCTCTGTTCACGAATATAGCCATATATGTTTATAACTATAGTTTTTGGATTGTATAGGCCTACATACAAAGCATGCTTGTGTTTATGAATGTAACTAAGCTTCTGTTCATGAATATCTGCTCTGGTGTAAATATTTTGAATGTGTTATACCCGTGTCTTATGGAGTAATGACGCTGAAATGTTTGAAACTGTTTCAATTTTCGTTTAGGACTGTGGCTGCATCACCGGCATCTTGCACAAGAAAGGCACACGTTCAGTTTTGAGTTCGCTGGAAAATCATACTGAGTAAGTGCACAGTATAGTAATTGTAATTGTATTATTCCTAGAATATGTGGTAATATTATTTGTGGTTGATAGTGTTAAAATGTAAGAATTGGCATTCTGTTTTCTCATGAAGTATGCATACTATACTAAGGCACTGTGGGGAATACACCACTCTTGCATTCACCTGCATCTCTCACAGTAAGGGGACACTCGTTCAGTTTTCAACTCCATTCAGAATCTTTGAGTAAGTGTGCATTCACTATTTTACAGATGTTACTTTCATTTGATTTATTTACTGCATGGTAAAATATGTTTGCTATGTGGTAATTGTGTTCTTTGTTTCGATAAATTAGTACTAGTATCAGTGAACATCACAATAATGTTAATAATGTAGTTTGTGTAAACAGCATGCTTACTTTTTTATTTCAGATGTGAGAATAACAGTGCAAAAGAACCTGTTGCAAAGAGAGCCAAAGCAAAGCAGCCCACTTGGCCATGGAAATGGGGATTCCTGCCTGCACAAGAACCTGGACCACAGCTAAGACCATGTGATGCACACACTCCCATGAGTTATTTTATGTGATAGTTATATGTATTCTAAATAAACTACAAACAAAAAAATATATAAATTTATTTTTTCCTCACATTCTTTCTTGTAGCAATTCCCTCTCAGTCACACACCTGACTGAAAGGCTCATTATGCAGCTCATTATGCAGGCCTTTGTCTTCTCAGGTGTGAATCACAGCATTATGCATGATCATTCACGCCTCCTCGCATATACCTTTTCTACACAAAAAGTGTCTTAGAAAATTTAAATCAATATATTGTTTTCTGTGAATGAGTAAGATGATTTTCACATAATTTTGAAGCAAAAACTCTAGACTTCAAGATCCAGTTCTCAAAAGTCTTGTGAACAAATGTTCTGTGTGTTTTATGGCCTTATTTCAGTGACTTAAAAATTGTAGTTTTTCACTAAGCACGCATAAACATTTTCTCAAAAACACAATCACATACATACATGCTGCCCACATATTATTGTAGCCCAGTTTGTGCTGATTACGGTGTTATTAAACTTTAGACATTCAAATGTTTGTAAGCAACTGAAAAAAGCACAAATGTCAGGGCATGTCAAAACTTTTCCAGGGCCCCAAAACACCCTCGGACCCCAGAGGGTTAAATACCACAGTAACTAATTAAACACAGCTGGAACCAATATAACTAAATAGGAACAGGAACAGGAAAAATCAAATATGGGCATAATAATCAAACTGAAGCACATGGGGGAGGAAAACACAACACGAGACATGGAACAGAGTCTGACATTGGTGTACTTCGAAATAAAGGTTTGTATACATTTTATTTAATTTATAAGGTTTGTGCTGTAAATTATATTATGTTATGCAATGCAACATACAAGGACGAGATGTCAGTCAGCTGCGTTAGCAGCGGTCGTTTCGCATGATGGAAACACCTTTTGCCTTGCTTAATATAAACTGATTACATTTGTTATAATACTGAATTTAATTTAATTAATTAATTGCTGTTTAAATATGTTCTCTAATCTCAGTACTTTTTGTTTATGGGCAGGTTATGGAGTCAGTCAGTCACGGCATCTTTCAGCTATGAGTGAAATGGTCTGAGGTTCGTAGTTCCCCCACCGAACAGCAGCCCATTACCAGCTCAGATTTTAGCGAAGCACTGGCACGAGAACTAGACTATATTATATTGACTATACTTCAGTAAAAAAGTGATTATAGAGAACAGTTGAATACACTTAAATTAAAATGATACTTTTAAATGTTAAATTTTATTTCTAAAATGCTTGTTAAACAAGTATTTAAATGTATGTAATATTCCCCAAAAGAATCAATTTGGCTTACATTTTGTCTATGGGTGTTCTTGCTTAATAATAAATGTTTATCTTTTGATTATTGCTGTTGCCTCTAGTAATTCTGTGTGTGATTTTTAATTTCCAGCCCATTTTAAGCCAGCAATATAATAATTTTTTACTTAAATAAAACAACCCAGCATGTTGGGTAAAAACATTTAACCCAACCAGCTGGGTCAAAATAACCAAGCATTTTTTACCCAGCGCTGGGTTGCCAAATAACCCAAATTGGGTTGTTTTTAACCCAGCATTTTTAGAGTGTATGCACCCAGTGGTACAGAACAACAAAATAGTATTAGCAGCTCTTTAAGACAAATAACAAATGGAGAATACACAGAACGTAAAAAGTGCGTCTTTTTTTCTGAGCGCTGAGCCGCTGCGTCTGAACACGCTGCCATATTGATTGATAGATAAAAACATGTTTAGGTTTGGTAGATTTGCAACCCAAAGAAACCACTTTTACAGCACTAACCATCTTTCCAATCTTTAAAGTTTATTATTGTGCATCTTTGACAAGAAAGGGCACACTGAAAATTGTCACTTTTGTAGCTAGAGCAAACATAAGTGTAATGGATAGTTTTTAACTGTGAAAAAGTTTAAGAAACTTCTCATTCTCACATATGCCTCTCACACACCATGCTCACTCCCAGAATGCAACAAAAAGAGAGAGGGAGGGAGCAAAAGAAAGAGACAAAAGACAAAAGAAAGAGTGGAACTATAAAAAGATAAGCATGTGTGAATACAAGCATTTCGATTGAAATTATGAAAATGAAATGTATTCCATAGACTTACACTGAAAAAAAGAGCCCAAGTCATATACAGTATGGAGACTAGAATATTATAGACATGGGCCAGTAAGCAACCACCTTTCTACCACCAAGTACAGCAAGCACCCTTAAAGCCAGAACACATTTCACCTTAATCTCATAGCAACACCTTGGTAACCATTGACATCAAACTTGTAACAACCCTCGAAGCTAGGGAAAAGTCTCTTGTTTACACACATATGACAGTTAACTGAAGCAAGAGATTATGGTTTATAAAGTTATAAATATGGACATTTTTCTTACACAAATGCATCGCTTCACTTCAGAAAGCCTTTATTAACCCCTGGAGCCATAACATCACACTGTTCACAAATTCACAAAACATATTTAGGGCTAAATACAGTATAGCTCCTAACTTGCTGATTTAGGATAAAGTCTTAAAAATAATGTGTGTCAGTCCTAATTTTAGAACTCCTACATTTTTGCTCTAAGAGTATTTCACAAAGTGTTATAATGCTAAAATCATCTCCTAAATCTGTGAAAAGTTAGGGGGAGGTCAAGGGGACTCCTAAGACCAAATCACAAAGCATCCTAAAATGGCTGTTGCTGTTGAATGGCTGTTGAATTTATTTAATGATAAATTTCCTTTATTTCAGTTGTGCTTCTTTTCATGTGCAAGTTAGGCAAGAAGTAAATCATAATGAGCTTTTATAGCCTATTCCACAATAGAAATAAAGGGGACTTGACTTAACTTGAAAGGAAGCCAGAACCAGATTTGTCCTAATATCGCTGCTTTATTTGTCCTACCAAAACTGCTGAGATCAACAAATGAACAGCGTACAAATGATTGCACTGATGTATACTAGAGAAAAAGAGAAGGGTGGTGGTTGGAGCACAAGGGAGGTGGAGAACAGCAGGACACAGTGTCGATTATGAGTTCCATGAAGTGATCAATGATTTCATTAATAAGACAGATCATATGGCTGTCACCAAACTGACACTGGTGTGAGAAATGATCCCGCAGCACATTTGCCAAACACTTCCAATTGGGAATACCGGAATAACCCACCCAACACCCCCCATACACACACACATATCCGCACATCTATTCAATAATTCCCTGTTAGTGTAACAGTCCTGCACCAAACGGAGAAAAAAGGGGGGCAGGCCAGCAGGAAGGAAAAAATGAAAAGAACGTCAGAATGAATGGCTCTGAGAGGGGGAGAAACAGGAAGAGGAAAGGAGAAAATCCATTTTGAGGCCCCATTTTCAATTAGGCTGCACAAGCTGTTATCACAGGTGTCGCAGAATAGGGCCGAGTAAGGGAGAGTGGCTGCTATCCGCCTGCTGAAATGAACCCTTATCTGCACGCCACAAAGATGGGCTGGGACAGACTATCTGTAAATTACTTTCCGGCCATGCTGCTAACAGGAACTTTATTTCTGTCAGATGACATTCGCCTCTATTTGCTGCTGATCATTTAAATGGCTGCCTAAAAAGAGGGATGTCAAATCTGCCCCTCTCTTTCTGTTCACTTTGGCTATCTTTTCATCTATTTAATTGGCCCATCTTTTTTTTTTTGGTGCTATAAAGGCTTATTGCAATCTCCGAATATGCCTGAACTAATTTGTTTAAAAAAAACTACAACAACTTTAAGTTACACTAATTCAGCAAAAACAAACAAATTTAAAAATACTATTCTTTTGCACAAAAAGTTAAATTATGCGCCTTAGCCTAATTTTTGCAAGATCCAGTGCCCGATGTAGATCTGTTCTGCAGGTTTTAACTAAAGAAAAGACGGTTCTTCTCTACGAAAATTGACTGCAATGGTTCCTAAAACCTATTAACCCTTCAAATAATTCACAGTGGACTCTCAAGGCTCCCAGACTGGAGCGGGTTCTGGAGTGGACTCTGAGGGCACCTGGACTGGAGCTGGCTCTGTAGTGGACTCTTAGGGCTTCTGGACTGGAGCGGGTTCTCCTGGGCCAACAAGGCAGGAAGCTTAAGTGGGGCCAGCAAAGTAGAGAGCTTAGGTGGGGCCGGCAGGGCAAGGATCATGGGTGGAGCCGGCAGGGCCAAGATCATGGCTGGAGCTGGCAGGGCCAGGATCATGGGTGAGACAAGGAGAGCGGGCTGCTCAGTAATCTCTGGGACCACCAGAGTCAGGTCTTCCTGGACCACCAGACTAGGGACCACCAGAGTGGTTCCTCCAGGACCACCGGACTTGGGACTACAGGAGTCAGGACCACGGGACTTGGAACCACAGGAGTCGGGTCCTCCAGGACCACCAGACTTGGGACCACCAGAGTCGGGTCCTCCATGACCACCAGACTTGGGATCACCAACCGTGGCAACAGAGTAAGAGTTCTCCTCCGAGAACGAGTCGACCCGGCAGAAATAGGCACAGGCTGGGAGGTGGGAAGAACAGGGAGAGGAAGCCACTCCTCCTGCAGCAGTTGCCTCTCCATTCACTGGCAACAGTAGTCGACCACCTCCCAATAAGTCCAGGTTTCTAAATCACCCAGCTACTCCCAATCAAAAGGGTCATCCAGTCCAGACAGGAAGCAGTGGATGATGGTAATTTAAATTATTAGTAGCCTCAGGTTTGACAAGTTTCAAAGAGGCTTCCCCAGGCTTCCCCCATTGTTTACACTGAACACTTCTCAAGTTATTGAAAACATGAGTGGAGACTATTTGCCTGACAAAGTTTTCCCTCCTTTTGTCCTCTGTTTGTCTTTGCTTTCTTCACTTCCATGCCTCGATTCTTTATGCTTCCTTTGTTCTTGTTCATTTCATCACTCTGGCATCCATGAAACAGTATGGCAAACCAACAACACCAAAACGATTTTGCACTCTCATTCTCTATATCCCTCTGTCCTCTCTCTCACTCTGAATGGCAGGTGCCTTTTTGCCCCTTTCTCCTTTTTAATTAACAAATTATCCCATGACGAACAGGTTCATTCAGTTGATGCACACGAACATCTCTCTCTCTTTCTTTTTCTTTTTCTCTCTCTCCCTCGCATGGTCCAGGCAGCAACAATAGAATCAGAGGACTTTGTGGTCCACCTGCCTAGCAAATTATGTGAGTTGAGGAGGAGGGAAGCCCCCTTCCCTTTGCTCCTACCAAAGAGAACCAATCAGGCCATTGTGGTGGCACAGTCGGTTCCTTTGAGCTGTCAGGCTGGGGGAGCCGGTCCACAGATGAATGCTTTGCAGGCCTATGCCAGTCTTTAGCTAACCATGTGGGAATGCTCCCCACCAAGCCTGGACAATTACAGACTACAACTAAACTTTTACATAAACTTTTACGCTGTGTGGTGAGAGAAAGTGGAAAGGAATAAACGTATTAAGATAAAGGGGAAGGAAATGGGAAAAGAGATACTTTCATGCATTTTAAGGTAAGTATTAAAGTATTCTGTGTCACCCCCCACCCAATAGGTGTAAACGCATACTCACAGCACCAAGGTCATAGCTTTGATTTCACCACATACATGGATGTCTCTTTCACATACTGGCACGTGCATTTATCAAAATAATCTGATAAAAAGATTTAAAAAAAAAACTTAAGATGCACATATGCCCCATAAAAATAACTATTATATTTAATTATTAATAGATATACATATAAAGAATAAACACATTTGTTAGATTTAGTACATTAATTATTTATAGATAAACACATAATAATAACAATAATAATGTAAAACTGTTATGCATAATCAAATAATAGTAATAATTATTTTATTATTCAGTATTTCCTTTGTTGATTCTAAATTAATATAATGTATGCAATGTGTAAATATGTTAATAATTAATATATAAATTATTTGTGAAAAAAAGGATTATGTATGATTAGTATATTTTTTTAATCTATTTACATCCCTATAAAAAAATTCTAAACTACAAATCTTTCATTAATTAAAAATATCTCAGTGATCTTTTCTCTCTTAAAATTAAACTTGGATTTCTTTACTCCCTACAAGCTACTCTTTCTCAAAATCATTCAAGATTGTATTTCATTCTTTTTCTAAACTCCAACTCCACATTCTCACTGTACTATTTGGGGTTTCCCCTTCTGCAGATCCTCCGGACATGCCTGGACTGATCTAGGATCAGTTTAAGCATTTAGCCAATCCCGGGTCTGTAAAAGAGGCGGGACAGTTGGCTGCTACCACCGTAGGGCCTTTCACAATTGCCTTTTGTTAGTCTTGAGGGGGCTGCCCGGGCGACATGGGTTAAAGTTGACTGGGGTTTAGGTTACATCAGATAAGAGGTTATGAGTATTGGAAGACCAAGAGAATGCAGGGGAATTATAACCACACCAGGAATGTGTAAGCTATCTAATGGCTGTGGTAAGACCCTTCGGGGAGCAGGTCTAGGGTCTTTTGTGATAGATGGCTCATTATGGTTCTGTTGAGAGCTTGTGGTCAGGACAGCTTACTGGAATCAGAGCTTATGAAAATGATAATCTGCGTTTACGACGACTATATACCTCAGAGGGTACGAAAAGTATTATATGACAACCAGTAACTTTTCACTCTGTTATATTGTAGCCATTTGCTAAAATAATTTAAGTTTTTTTTTTTTTCCTCATTAATTTACACACAGCACCCAATATTGACAGAATAACACAGAATTGTTGACATTTTTGCAAATTTATTAAAAAAGAAAAACTGAAATATCACATGGTCCTAAGTATTCAGACCCTTTGATCAGTATTTAGTAGAAGCACCCTTTTGATCTAATACAGCCATGAGTCTTTTTGGGAAAGATGCAACAAGTTTTTCACACCTGGATTTGGGGATCCTCTGCTATTCCTCCTTGCAGATCCTCTCCAGTTCTGTCAGGTTGGATGGTAAACGTTGGTGGACATCCATTTTTAGGTCTCTCCAGAGATGCTCAAAACAATTTGGGGGGGGTTTTTAAAAAAGTCCAGGGCTCTGGCTGGGCCATTCAAGACAGTCACAGAGTTGTTGTGAAGCCAACTCCTTCGTTATTTTAGCTGTGTGCTTACGGGTCATTGTCTTGTTGGCAGGTAAACCTTCGGCCCAGTCTGAGGTCCTGATCACTGTGGAGAAGGTTTTTGTCCAGGATATCCCTCTACTTGGCCGCACTCATCTTTCCCTCGATTGCAACCAGTAGTCCTGTCCCTGCAGCTGAAAAACACCCCCACAGCATGATGCTGCCACCACCATGCTTGGGACTGTATTGGACAGGTGATGAGCAATGCCTGGTTTTCTCCACACATAACGCTTAGAATTAAGGCCAAAAAGTTATATCTTGGTCTCATCAGACCAGAGAATCTATTTCTCACCATCTTGGAGTCCTTCAGGTGTTTTTTAGCAAACTCACACCCCCCCCCCCCCCATGCGGGCTTTATGTGTCTGCACTGAGGAGAGGCTTCTGGCGGGCCACTCTGCCATAAAGCCCCGAATGGTGGAGGGCTGCAGTGATGGTTGAATATCTACAACTTTCTCCCATCTCCCGACTGCATCTCTGGATCTCAGCCACAGTGATCTTTGGGTTCTGCTTTACCTCTCTTACCAAGGCTCTTCTCCCCCGATAGCTCAGTTTTGGCCGGACGGCCAGCTCTAGGAAGTTTTCTGGTCGTCCCAAACGTCTTCCATATAAGGATTATGGAGGCCACTGTGCTCTAGGAACCTTAAGTGCAGCAGAAATTATTTTTGTAACCTTGGCCAGATCTGTGACTTGCCACAATTCTGCCTGAATTCTTCAGGCAGTTCCTTTGACCTCATAAATCTCATTTGCTCTGACATGCACTGTGAGCTGTAAGTCTTATATAGACAGGTGTGTGGCTTTCCTAATCAAGTCCAATCAGTATAATCAAACACAGCTGGACTCAAATGAAGGTGTAGAACCATATCAAGGATGATCAGAAGAAATGGACAGAACCTGAGTTAAATATTTGAGTGTCACAGCAAAGGGTCTGAATTTAGGACCATGTGATATTTCAGTTTTCTTTTTTAATAAATATGCAAAAATGTAAACAATTCTGTGTTTTTCGGTCAATATGGGGTGCTGTGTGTACATTAATGAGGAAAAAAAAAATGAACAAATGATTTTAGCAAATGGATGCAATATAACAAAGAGTGAAAAATTTAAGGGGGTCTGAATACTTTGCGTACCCACTGTATATACATATATACAGATTCAGATCAATGCTGCGCTGTGCTTTTGCATAGGTTAAGTTCGTTTAGCTTCAGTCATGTTTCATTACGCAGCGCTCTGTTTTTTAGAATGACAAAAAGCTTTTAAAGTTACATTCACAACCTGATTTGCTTCAGTGGTCTAACAGTGCTAGTCAATGTCAAAATAATTGAGCTGGCCAATCAAATCAAATTAGGTGGGGTTTACTGTTCACAGAAGCAGAGCGTGAATTCCAGAAAATGCAAATCATTTTATGATAGAAATGTTGAATGACTGACAGCTATATCCAGTGACGCAAACTACTTGACTTTTTTCTCAGTCATGGCCATTTTGAGAGACAGAGAGAGAGAATGACAGTTGTGTGTATGAATAACTTATAGGATTTAGTGCTGAGCTTTTGGGTGAGTTATTCCAAAAACGCATTCTTGGACCCTTTTCATTGTGAGGACCTAATTCACTACCCATTATGTAGCGATTCAGTATCGAAGCTGTTTTATTAATAAAAGTCGTGGGGCAGCGTTGAAAACAAGTTTCTGTGCTTCTGGATGTTTTTGTGTGTGCGTGTGTGAGTGTGTGTGTAGCGCGATCTCCAATCTCTGTGTGCAGTGTCAATTAAAGCAGTGTGTTAATATAGAACAGTGATTAAACTGAACGGTTTTAATGCACAGTTGGCCCTGTCACACACACATACAGTGGTGTTCAGTAGGGTCACACTGTAAATCTGTTATTCAAAATCTAATTTAAACATTAAAATAAAGAATATTTCAGGATTTTGCTAAGTTTAAAAAACAATGTATGGAAAAAA
Source organism: Sinocyclocheilus anophthalmus (assembly GCA_018155175.1). Lineage (NCBI taxonomy): Eukaryota > Metazoa > Chordata > Actinopteri > Cypriniformes > Cyprinidae > Sinocyclocheilus > Sinocyclocheilus anophthalmus. The sequence goes on from JADLZN010006035.1 coordinate 69,114, forward strand.
ATGCTTATTTACAGTGAGCCCATGGCGTCTCAACCTGAGGTGTGGGCCTCCCTCGAATCCTGGCTAGATGAGCACTGCAGCAAACTTTCCAAGACAAACCTTATGTTGTTCAGAGGAGTAATTACCCTCGCATTGTTAATCCCCCCCCCTCTTTTGGTTTTTTCCGCCCTCCTCGAGAAAAATTCACAATCAGTAAGCCAAATTACATCCATACTTTTTCCACAACAGTAAAGCTCTATCCCCCATCTATGTTCATTCCCTCCAAACCCCAAGCCCCCCACCTCTAATTAATGAAGGAGAGCTTGCCATCTGGGAATGACTAACAGTGAGAGAGAGAGAGAAAGCGAGAGGGGGTGGGGGGTGGGGGGGGGATGTTGAGACAGAACTCATAACAACAATTAACGATGCCCTGTTCCACAAAAAAAGGACATTCTTTTTCTGACTTCCTGCCATATCACCAGAGGCTTTCATATGGAGTGGTACAACAAAATAAGATCACTAATCAACCAAGACAAACACCCACACAATATTTGTGCAACTTTTTGTGTGGAGAAAAAAAATTTCAACACTAATGCTAATGCCATTTTAAGGTGTATGAGATTTTCAGTGAATCCAAGTTTTTGGTTGATAGATTCTAGTAGGCCCAAGCTAGTCAGATCTGGTCAGAGCTGGTCTAGATGCACAATCAACTAGACTACAAGGTGGTAGGCCTGGTTTTGACCTGGTAGACCCTCTTGGTCAAGCTGGTTAAAGTTGGTAGACTACTTCAATCTAGTGATAACAACCCAGGCTTGTTGAACAAGAAAAAGTGCAACATTTCTGTAAAATAATATTATGATGCTGCTTGAAAGTTTTGAGGCCCTTTAAAGTTAAATTGTGAATCGCTAGTTAGTAAAAGTGCACTTAGTTATATCTGAAATGAATGTGAATTAATTTTATCTGAATGAATTTGCAAATAACAGAAAAGCAAAATAATTACTTGTTTTCAAACAGGTTTCCCACACACTGCTACTGGTCAGCCAAACAGATATCCCACCCCCAACTTACATCATTGATTCAGCTTTTCCTGTGTCAAGTTGGTCGAGATTCTCAACAAAACAGAGCAATGTTTTATAAAATTGACAAAAATTACTCTTTTAAACAATTTAAACACACAGAATCAATAGAGAATAGAAATTAAAGCTTGACAAGTAATCAGAAGAAAAGAGAGGTTTAAATGTTGAAGTTGTACCATTGGAAGTAGTGCTGGAGGCCACAGCCTTTTCACTGATTTCTGCACGGGTGGGCGCGCTCTTGGTGGCTACAATGGTCTCCACTCTCTTCTTCTTCTCTGCTGCAGAACTGGTCTGGGACTGGGTTTCCATGACAACTGTGCATTCCTCAGTACCTCATCAAGACAGGATACCTGAGGGGTCACGTAAGGAAGAGGTCAGTGGTGGGAGATTAAAAAAAATTACAAAAATAAACATCATTAACAAATAAAACACAATTAAAAACAATCAGTTAATCAGTCCATACACTAAACATGACTGTGTTTTTCTGTCATAAAGAAACCTAATTTTCTATTTAACAATATATCAAAATAACAATGACTTACTTTATAAATATTTTAAGATTAAATAAAAAACACAAATTTCCCTTAAATGTTAAAAATTCAGCTATAATTATTAGAAATGTGTAGTCTATCTAAAAAATGTTTTCTAATTTACAAGAGTACGTAACAAAATGAATATGGAGGTAGCTGCTTGGGATTTACAACACAGCTATTCAAGTTTGGTGTGCTTGAATGGGAAGTAACGATTTGCTCATCATACTACCAAATTATGAGGGGGTACATTATACAAAAACAGTGATCTTTGTTTGCTTAGGGATTTTTCTCAACAGTCCTTGAGTGTGTGTTGACACAATCTATTTAGCTACAAATCCTGGGATTAATTTATTGGGTAAATCTTTAACAGTATAATTAGATTACTATACAAATTACTGTTTCCAAAAAGTATTTAATTACTTATTACTGATTACTTTCTAAATCCTATATCAAAGTTAATGAATGATACAAGGACAGACATGAAACGGTTCTTTTAATTCTACATGTAACTACATCAATTATTCTGGTCACACTTTAGGTTATGGTCCAATTCTCACTATTAACTAACTATTTACAGAAAACTAACTATACTTTTTGCCTCAATATACGCCTAATTAACTGCTATTTGAACTTATACAGTAGTATTTGTGGACAATAGGGGCTTCCTATTATGCTTTTTCTCACTTTGGTTGATTTTATTTCAGTGTTTAGTTGTGTAGTTTGGGCATAAAAAGATCGTCCAAACTTACAATCGCAAATCACCAAGGGAGATAGTTTTTTTTAAAATCCCTTTCAAGAACTACAACGAGACTGCTTTTGGACTACGGGTTTGGCCCTTTCCTTCCCATGAAATATCATTAAAACAATAATTCCCGCCTATGAAATTCTCAAATGGTTGGGGTGGGAGGGGATAGGTGGTGCAACCTGGAATACACTCCAATATCTTTTTGACTTACTTAGATTTAACCTTAGTTATTGGCATCTTAACTTTACTTTTTTTTATAGCTTTTACTAGTGGCCGTTTTTATTAAGCTTACAGCTTACTTTCAAGGCAACAATAAACCATTTACGTACTGTTAATGTGAGTGACACTTACGTAAAATATTCGCTAAGTCCTCCACAAAGGAACCCATTACATGTAATAAAGAGTGAGTAGCAGCAAGTGCCTACAAATGGCATGTATGACTCAAGGAGATGCAACATAACAACAGAAAAATAAGAAAAGAAAAAGAGTCTTAATAGAGTTTTCACTCATTTCCTCCATGTCTGCAGTTATTTTTCACTAGTTGCATTCACTCGTTTCCTAAAGTCATCTTGAATGTTGAATTTTCAATACAACTGAAATATTTGAGAGAACATACTACTATACTATACTAAGTCAAGAGTAAACCTCAATGAACGGATCAAGCACCCCCTACAGTTCTTTTTTAGTTACTAGAACTCTCGTGTAAGTGAACTATACTAAGCATTTGTCAGTACAACATTCTATTCCTATTTCACTTTACTTAGTTTTTTCAAGGCAAAAGGTTTGCATGCTTTTTTAAGTAAGCCCAACTAATTGGTTTCAGTGGTGTTTAGATGCAATCCAGCCTGCTGAAGTGAAGCGTCGACTAGACTGGTGCACTCGTACCCAGTACAGGACGCGAAAGGCCGCCGAAGTGTGGGCCTCTGCTTTTTGTAGACCGCTCTCATGTTTATTATGTGCATAGGGGTATATACACATTGGACCCCTGATAATATGTAATATGGTATGTACAATTATGAAATCCGTTTTTTGATGAATAAACTTGCGTCGGTCTACATGTACAAGAACTGGACATGACTGTAATCTGCGAATTTACACTTAAAATTATGAAGACTACAGTTTTTCCCATACATTGAAGTTTTAATAGCACTGTAATGCTTGTCTGAGGAAACGCGCTGTCATTTCAAAAATTGGATGTCATTTTCAGTAATCTTGATGTCTGTCTGATTAAAAGCAGTGTTTTTTTTTTGCGCGTAGCGCTGCTTTGTGTACAGTCCGTTACCGGGGAAACCTTGATCTCTACCACTTCCAACCGCGCCTCCTGCTAGCACAGAACTGATTTGCAAATATATTGCCACCTGTGACAAACACATCCTGTGTGATGTGTGTGGCTACTCGAGACTATAAGATCTGAAGCTGCGGTATGGTAAACATTTCACTGCAATTAATGTTACTAATTTTCGAATTAAATAACAACACAAATCAACCCCTGCACTTACCTGTACAATAGTAAAATGCATTTATTTTTAAGCGTTTGTTTGCCACCAAGCCTGTCTAAAATGTGATTTAGACCACAAAACCAAAACAACGTTACCAACTCTAATATTTCTTGCAATAGCCGGTGCTGCAAGTTCTGGTGCGATCTCCTCCTGTCATATTCTCTGGGTCCTTAATCCGCTTAAATTGATATGGCAGTCTGACGCCCATCCTTAACTAACTTGCTGCTTGTGGCAAGGGGCAGTAACTGAGCTGTTCGCTAACAATCACAACGCACTGGGACAGCTATCCAATCACAACACATTTTGTTTTTCGGAAGGTCGGAGCTTCATCAAAGCCGGAACTAATCCAGCCGTTTGTGCCAGACTGGGAGAAAGGGATTGTAATAATTAGGCGTTTTCGAACCATCAAGCATGAGAGCATATTCTAGTACACCCCCAAAACAAAATCAAGACATTGTAAAGGAGCATAGGGCCTTCGCAACTGGGTAGGCAGTACCGTCGCAAGGGTCTTGCGTCGCTCCTGGCTTGCATTTTATGTTGTTTATGTCTCATTTTTATTACTGTTTTCCCACCCATTTTGTCCTTTGAAAGACTAAAAATAGTCATAGCTGCTAGACTACGTATAAGACTCTGTTATAAGAATGAGTAAAGCGGTTTGTTGTTATATGACAAAAAGTTTTTAAAAGTTGAACTTTTAGGCTGTCGGCCTCATTGGTCCACAGCGCTCGATCCTGTCAAAATGATCGCGATGCCATCCAAATCAACCAGAATTTGGAATCTTACTGTCACTGTCACATGCACGAGCGTTCGTGGAAAAGATGTAAGTAATACTGTATAGAAAAAATTTTTTACAAATAGACATGTTCAGCGGCGGAGGTCCGACAGTATAGACTAATCTATTGCTCACACTACTCACTTTTTAATTAAATTTTACACGTCTTTAATGTAAATTGCGATCGACTTGAGTCATGTCAATCATACATGAACGTGAACACAATACTTTGCGTTTTCGACTACGAAAATAGTTGAATGTGCCCATTTCTAATGGCAATGAATTGTTCCTTGTCTTTCCCCTGCCATTTCAACTGGAGTAAAACTAACCCTTTTAGAAGAAAATTTTAAAGGGCACCAGGTTCGTGTTCCCCACCCGTCGGGGTGCGAGGAGGTGTCGTGGTCGTGAACTCAGCTAACGTGGAGGTCCCCTCGTCGTGGGCACCCGAAGGATCAACCGAGGAATCGGTGCTCTGCCGTGTCAAGACTTGTGGGCGTACGAGAGTCGTAGTGCATACTGTGAGATGTAGGCAGTGATCCTTATATTAGGATTACTGTGTAGTGTTCTTACATGTGTCCCACTTCCCGCGGTGCTGGCCACACACACTGGTGACACATGTGTCAATTCACGGCGGGGAGAGGGAGGGGGGGGGAAGGGTGCCCGGGTAAATGGTCGTCTGGGCTCGCAGTCGATCCTCCGATAATCATGTCTATCTGCATTCCACTTGCTTCCAGTCTGCTCAGCAGAACTCGCTAAATCTCACACCTGGTTCGTACTATAGCAACCGCACACCGACAAAGAAGTAACCCAGCACACAAAAACTACACACACGCACACACAAACACGACACACACACACACAATGGTGAGGGCCACACACGTCAACTTCGCACAGGACCTCACATCCCCCATGCGGCGGCCCTGAATTGGGTAGGATTAAGGATTTAGAATAAGGTCTTGCAGAATAAGACATTAAGATGTGCTTTTTAAGTACTAATAAACAACCAATATGCCAGAATTTTCATGCCTAATGTTTTTTTTTGCTTTTGTTTTGTTTTTACTTTTTCATTTGTTAATGGATGATAAATGGTAATGAAGCTCTTTTTAGGTAGCAGATGTGCTGGAACTCAGCAATCTATTTTACAAAAGGAGAAAATCTCCCAAAAGTCTTGCAATAATATACAACACATCTGACAGTGGAGCAAAGGTAAAGAGAACAAAAAAGAGAGACAGACAGACAGACAGAGTCAGAGACTCCCTTGCAACATTTATCAAACTGCTTTTGACTTATGTTGGTTGGTTTTGTGTGTGTTTTGCTGTGTGTGTGTGTTTGTACGCCCTTTGTGTTTAATGATGTCCTAACATTGCTTGGGGACCACATTTCCTCGCCCACAAGTAGAGAATGAACTCTAATTTTTGACATTGCGGAAACCGCCGCCATGGTTAATATACAATTAAAAATAGTAAATTATGTTTATCTGAAAGTGTAACAATGCAAACAGGTTTTCTGTAAGGGGTATGTTACAGAAAGAGTCACATGACTTGACTTGACTCGAGTCTGACTCGAGCAGCAAATTTAAGGACTTGTGACTTGCTTGACTAAATAAAGGAAATTACTTGACTTGGACTTGAGATCCAGTGACTTGAGACTTGACTTGACTTGACCTTCATGACTCGGCAGGACTTGACTTTATAACAACTCTAATTATTATTATAAATCATAGAGACATAATTAGGTAAACAAAATGCAAACCACTGAACCAGCGGCAGATGTGATCCGAGTCTGCGCAGTTCATTACACTGCACGCAGTGTTGCCATGCCCGCGGGTTTTCCCGTGGAATTGGGCTACTGTTTAAGTACTGTTGCCCCAATGAGTTGTTTTTCATGCCGCAGGTTGAAGCGACTCCAATAACACGATATTTATCCCTTGGAATGCGAATTTTAGCAGGGGAACCACGCCAAAAAATGTGTATTTTACCCCCCATTTTATTTTACCCTAAGGTTAACTTTAACGGACGAAACCAGATTGGCCGACCCTACATGCTGCTCATAGCATGATGCTCTGACAGTTACCTCCGGTTGATGATTCACATCTATAGGAAACCTAACGTGCTAACTTTATAATAAAGACAAACTCACAGTGTCTGTCTAGTCATGATGAAGATGTATATAATTTTCAATTTCAGCAGGCAACTATTTTAAAGCTACATTAAAGTGAACTGGGGGTATTCCGAAAGCAGGTTTGTGACATACCCCGGGTATGTTTGAGGATAAGCGAGCGGATAACCTCAGCTTTCAGTTCCAAAATCGGAGGTAACTTTCAGGGTATGTAATTAGTCATAGCAACTTGCTCTGTGTTTCAGGGTTAGTTCACGTCATCGCTATCAGCGCACGCGTGATCTACACGTTAAAAATCTTGTTCCAGAAGTAAAATACATGTTTTTTTGGCAGGGTTCCCCTGGTAAAATTCGCATTCCAGGGGATAAATATCACGTTATTGGGGTCGCTTCAACCAGCGGCCATGAAAAACAACCCACGGCAACAGTGATAAAGTAGCCCAATTCCACAGGAAAACCGTTGATTGGCAACACTTATCGTACGTGTATGACATTTCCTTCCCGACCAGAGTCCGTGTACGTGCGATCGGGAAATGTCATGTCGTGGTGCCAATCACAACACACTGGCCCAGCTAACCAATCACAGCACATTTCATATTTCAGAAGGCAGGCCTTCAATTGATACAGGAACTATTCGAGCCGTTCATGAAAAAGCGCGCCAGACTGGTTGAGGAGGATGTTGTCAAGTAATGTAAATATGTGAACCAGAATGGTTTTTTGAACACCTAGTATTAGCTCGCTGTTCTAGTCCAGCCCCAAAAACAAGAATCAAGCTGCTTGTAAGCTCGATAGACCACCTTTAAAGAATTGCTGATTTTATATCCGAGTTAGTGCTAGCTGCAGATAAAGTCTTAATTGATGGTGATTTAATATCCATGTTGATAATGAAAAAAAAGATGCATTGGGATCAGCATTCACAGACATTCTGAACTCTATTAGGGTTAGACAACACGTGTCAAGTCCTACTCATTGTCGAAATCATACTCTAAATTTAATACTGTCACATGGAATTGATGTTGATGGTTTTGAAATTATGCAGCCAAGCGATGATACCTCAGATCATTATCTAATCTTGTGCAAACTCCATATAGCTAAAACAGTAAATTTTCCCTACTCTATTCTAGAGTAATTTAATTTACCATCTCGCATTTCTCGTATGGTACACAGCTGACATCACTTCTACCACTTAAGACTGCTTTGTAAGTAATCTTCCTAATTTATCTTAATTCCTTAGCATATCCAATACCTCATAACAACTTGATGATGTAACAGAAACTACGGACTCTCTCTTTGTATTCCGGTTGCTTTCTTCGACATTTGAGATACGGTTGCTCCGTTACACTAAGGAAGATTAGGTCCCATAATTGTCAAAAACCTGAAATTCCCTTGCTTTTTATCCCCCGATAACGATGTCTAGGGCTATTTAAACCTACCATATCATTTCAAAACCACTCCGCACTGCTCCACAGTAAAATTCACTCAGCCTGCTTAAAGTAGCTGTGATTTTTCCTGAACCGTTGTGACTTCCGTAAAAGGTTGACGTCAGAACTACTCAGTCACCGCCCACCGCCTTCAGTCCCCCCCCGAGCACTGCCCACAGTCCCACTCTCCTTTCTTGTCCAACCGCCCACAACACATAGCAATCCCTGCTATGCTGCTGATTCAAATGACAAAGCCACTGAAACGTCGAAAAGGTTACTTTCAAAACCACGAAACCAGATTTCTGCCGCCCTGTACCTTTACCTCCTCTACATCAAAGGATGGACAATTGACAGGAGTGTTTACGATTGAGGTGATCACATCTAACGCTGGTATGTAAAGACTAACTCCCGTGGTCTATCTACTTAGTCATGATAAGAATGTATTACATTTTCATTTCAGCAGGCCACCTATTTTTACAGCGACATTTTGTTCCAGCCACAATTGATCCAACAATTGTCTCTAAAATGACCAAATGATTCATATATACTGCTTGTCAGTGTGGTTGTTTTACACCTTCGTTTGCACACTACATTCTTTCATTCTACACTCAGGACGTCGCTCATAGTCCGTCTAAGACAAGAAACCCCATAAAGAAAAAAAAACAAAAAAAAAACCCCATATGCCCAACAGGCCATCAGAAATAAGGCTCTGAATATTAGCCAAAACGACCTGTTTCTCAGCATAGCTGCCTAGAGAGGATCGTAAAAATATATGAGAGTTTGGTTTTTGGTACTTATACCGCAAATAAATATTCTTAAGGACATCAAAACCTAAAAAAAAAACTCCAGAAAGGTGTACAATATGTGACCTTTAAGGAAAACAGTCTAACACCATGGTATAATGAGCACACTCGCACACTAAAGAGAGCAGCCCGGGAAAATGGATTGAATACGTCCGCCCCATCTGGGAGAAAACAAAACTAGAGGTATTTCGTATTGCTTGGTGGGAAAGTAACCTATCCTACAGAAAAACATTAAAAACTGCTAGATATGATTACTTTTCATCTCTTTTAGAAGAAAACAAACACAGGTATTTTACTCAATACAGAGGCTAATGTACCTACTCGCGTAAAAAATAAAGCATCAACAAGTGTTGACATTTTCCAACAGCACGGCAGTAATGACTTTATGAACTACTTTACATCCAAGATCGATACTATTAGAGATAAAAATTTTAACCATGCAGCCGTCAGTCGTATCGATACAGCCTATTCGATAGTGTTCTATACCGTGCAATCTCGTAAATTAGAATGTTCGTGGACAAGTGCATTGTTTCAGTCAATGCACTCCAACTATGAACTCGTGTATTAAATACTCAATCAATGCACCAGTACTGAAGTATTTTAAGGTTCTTTGTCTTCTTTAATTGTGATGATTTTTTGGCCTGTCATACAGTTAACAAAACACCACCATTCACTATCTCAGACAAAATTAGAAATATTGTGACAGTGCCAATCGCTATCAACTCCAAACACCCTGCAAAGGGGTTTTTCCTGACCTTCAAAACCTGGTCTCTCATTTTTTGGTTCACTACGCGCTACCCAATCATGTGAAGACTTCTGAGTCTGACAGCTATTGTCCAAAGACAATCATGACACCCTTCATCAGGAGGTTAAGCCACAACATTCATTGCCAGAAGAGCTGGTCTGTCTATCACAGAGTGCTGTGATCCAAGCAGTTACCAGAAAGTTGAGTGGAATGAAAATGTGTGGAATAAAAAGAATGCACAACCAACGAGAGAACCACATCCTTAGAGGATGTCAAGCCAAATGATTCAGAATGTGCCGTTACCTTCACAAGGAATGGAATGAGGCTGGGGTCAAGGCGTCAAGAGCCACCACACACAGATGTGTTAAGGAATTTGGCTACAGTTGTTGTGTTCCTCTTGTTAAGCCACTCCTGACCCACAGAGAAAAAAAAAAAAGTAAACCATGTCCTAGGCATCTTACCTGGCCTTAGGAGAAGAAGAACTGGACCGTTGCCCAGTGGTCCAAAGTCCTCTTTTCAAATGAGAGCAAGTTTTGTATTTCATTTGTAAACCAAAGTCCTAGAGTCTGGAGGAAAGGCAGAGAAGCTCATAGCCCAAGTTGCTTGAAAACCAGTGTTAAGTTTCCACAGTCTGTAATGATTTTGTGTGCAATGTCGTCTGCTGGTGTTGGTCCACTGTGTTTTTTTTAAAACCAACGTCACTGCAACACCCGTTGTACCCAAGACTTTTGGAGCCCCTTCATGCTTCCCTTCTTCCTTCTGCTGACATTTTTGAAGAAGGCGATTTCATTTTCCAGCAGGATTTTGGCACCTGCCCACACTGCCAAAAACACAAAAAGTTGGTTAAATGACCATGGTGTTTGGTGTGCTTGGCTGGCAGCAAACTCACCAGACCTGAACCCCATGGAGAATCTATGGTGTATTGTCAAGAGGAAATGAGAAACAAGAGACCCAAAAATGCAGATGAGCTGAACGCCACTGTCAAAGAAACCTGGGCTTTCATACCACATCAGCAGTGCCACAAACTAATCACCTCCATTGCACGCTGAATTGAGGCAGTAATTAAAACAAAATGAGCCCCTACCAAGTATTGAATACATGAACAGTAAATTAACATACTTTCCATAAGGCCAACAATTCACTAAAAATTTTTTTTTATTATTGGTCTTAGAATATATCTAATTTGTTGGATAGTGAATTGGGTTGTGTTTTTGTTAGACATGTGAGCCAAAATCCTCACAATTTAAAAGACCAAAGACTTATATTAAACTTTAGTCTGTGTGCATTTGCATTTTTTAATACACAAGGTTTTACAACAATTTGAGTTGAATGTACTCTGAAATAAATGAACTTTTCCACAACTTTTTAATTTATTGAGATGCACCTGTAGATCCCCTGAGGAACATCCCCACTCATTCTTTATTATAGGAGAGGAAGATTTGTATAAACATGTTAAATCATCTAAACCAACAAACTGTTTGTTAGACCCTAAACCATCTAAGCTACTAAAGAGGTGCTTCGTTATTCAGAAGTCTAGATTCCGCCCTGCTGACTATTATGATATTATTATCCGTTCAGTGTGGTCATTAGGATATGTCCCCACACTCTTCAAATCTTCAAACATTGTGGTTTTTTATGATGAGAGTGCTTAATACACATTAAGCCCTTCATTCATCAAAAACCAGCAACTTTACCCCAAAGAACTAGTTAATTACAGGCCAATCTCTAATCTCCCTTTTCTGTCCAAGATACTAGAAAAAGTAGTATCCTCACAATTATATTCCTTCTTAGAGAAAAATGGTATCTGTGAGGATTTCCAGTCAGGATTTAGACCGTATCATAGTACTGAGACTGCTTCTCCATAGAGTTACAAATGACCTGCTCTTATCATCTGATCATGGTTGTATCTCTCTATTATTGCTACTGGATCTTCGTCACTTGCGTTCGACACTATGGAACCACAACCATTCTTTGAATGACTAGAACACTTTGGTGGCACTAATCTGGAAGTGCATTGGCATGGTTAAAATCGTACTTATCTGACTGCCATCAGTTCGTAGCGGTGAATGAAGAGGTATCATATCGATCACAAGTGCAGTATGGAGTACCTCAAGGCTCAGTACTAGGGCCGTTACTTTTCACGCTTTACATGTTACCCTTGGGAGATATCATCAGGAAACACGGTGTTAGCTTTCACTGTTATGATACTCAGCTCTATATTTCTTCGTGGCCCGGCAAAACATACCAATTTTAAAAACTAACGGAATGCATAGTCGATATAAAAAACTTGATGACGAGTAATTTCTTACTGCTAAATTCTGATAAAACAGAGGTTTTAATTATTGGACCTAAAACCTCTGCGTGTAATAACCTAGAACACTGTCTAACACTTTATGGCTGCTCTGTTAATTCTTCGTCATCAGTTAGGAACCTAGGTGTGCTATTTGATAGCAATCTTTCCTTTGAAAGCCACATTTCTAGCATTTGTAAAACTGCATAAATGCAAAATATATATCTAAATTACGACCTATTCTCTCAATGTCAAATGCAGGAATGTTAATTCATGCGTTCATAACCTCAAGGTTAGTTTATTGTAATGCTTTATTGGGTGGTTTTTCTGCATGCTTAATAAACATACTCCAGCTGGTCCAAAATTCAGCAGCTAGAGTTCTTACTAGAACCTGGAAGTATGACCATATTAGCCCGGTTATGTCAACACTGCACTGGCTACCTATTAAACATTGTATAGATTTTAAAATCTTGCTTATTACTTATAAAGTCCTGAATGGTTTAGCACCTCAGTACTTGAACGAGCTCTTATTGCATTATAGTCCTCCCCATCCGCTGCGTTCTCAAAACTCTGGCAATTTGATAATACCTAGAATATCAAAATCAACTGTGGGCGGAAAATCCTTTTCCTATTTAGAAAGAAATCATTCAGGAAGAGCTGTTATTGCCATATGTTTTCACATACGAGGAATTTGTTTTGGTGACAGAAGCTTCCAGTACACATGAGACAACAACAACACACAGATAATAAAATTAGATGTGAATAAAATACACATGCATAAATATAAACCACAAAAAAATAATAAATTGTATAATAAATAAGTGATAAATAAGTATAAGATTATTGCACACACTGTACTTTAATTGCACAATGGGAGAACATTAACTGTTCATGAGGTAGATTGCCTGGGGAAAGAAACTGTTCTTGTGCCTGGCTGTCCTGGTATTCGGTGTTCTGTAACGCCGACCAGATGGCAAAAGTTCAAAAAGGAGATGGCTTGGATCCAAAGTGATTTTCTGAGCCCTTTTCCTCACTCTGGATGTATACAGTTCTTTGAGGGTAGGCAGGGGGCACCAATAATCCTTTCAGCAGTCCGAACCGTTCTCTGTAGTCTTTTGATGTCTGATTTTGTAGCTGAACCAAACCAGACAGTTATTGAAGTGCACAGAACAGACTTGATGACGGCTGAGTAGAACTGTTTCAGCAGCTCCTGTGGCAGGTTGAATTTCCTCAGCTGGCGAAGGAACTACAACCTCTGCTGGGCCTTTTTAACAGTGAGCAATGTTGATTGTCCCACTTCAGGCCTGAGAGAAAAAAAAAAAAAAAATGGTGGTGCCAGAGAACCTGAATGACTCCACTGTCGTTACAGTGCTATCCTTGATGGTGAGTGGGGGGAGTGCAGGGTGGGTTCCTCCTGAAGTCCACGATCATTTCCACTGTTTTGAGGGTGTTCAGCTCCAAGTTAAGACTGCACCAGACAGCCAGCTATTTCACCCTCCTGTCTGTAGCGCAGACTCGTCTTATCCTTGATGAGACCGTGACTGTAGTGTCATCTGCTACTTCAGAGCGTTGAAAGAGGGCCTTTAAAGGTGCAGAATAGGTTCGTTGGTGTAGAGGACTAAGAGCATTGGTGAGAGGACGCAAACCCGGGGTGCCAGTGCTGGTGGGTGCCGTCTTTTGTTGGAGTCTGTGAATTTACCAATTCTCACTGCTGTTGCCTATCTGTCCGAAAGCTGGTGATCATGACAGATATATCAGGACAAGAGACGCGGGTTTTTTGGTCTGGAGGAGTGTTTTGGATTGATGGGGGGTGCTTGTGCGAAAGCTGAATATCGAAAAGTCCACCAACTAGACTCCACTCACATAGTCCCTGTCTTTGTTCGCAATGGGTATGCAGGATGAATAGCTAGGTCCCATAGTTGACTGCACGTCCCAGACCTGTTTGCTCGGTCAGCAAACTACAGGGGGGTCTATTAAGGGTCCCAGTAATGTCCTTCTAGATAAGCCACACCAATCCTGTTCAAATGTCTTCATGACCCGGCGAGACTGTATTTGTGCCACACGGCTCCTGTTTAATTTCATTAAGCCCTGTTTATTTCTTGGCTTTTTGTGACGGGGACTGAGGTGACCCTTGGCCTTTTAAGCGGAGGGACTTTGCACCTGCTTCTTCCATTGAATCTTTTAGATCTGTGGAAGATGGGGCCAGGTGTGTATCGGGTGTCCTCACGCAGGTTGCTCGTTTCAGACAGGCTGGTGTTACACCGGGCCTGGTGCTTTTCTTCTCTTGTTCTTTCTGAAGACCATGGCGCACATCATCCTCACTGATCTGAAACGTAGGATTGGGGAGAGGGGGGTTGCAGGAGGTGTTGGTGGTTGTGTGGAGAGATGTTCAGAGCTGGTGTGGGGTGTTAGACTGGGAGTTTCAAATCTACAGTAAAACTCATTCAGGTCTTCAGCAAGTTGTTGATTGGCCTCAGTGCTGAGGGATGGTGTCTTGTAGTTGGTGATGTCCTTCAGGTCTTTCCACACTGATGCAGGCTCATTCGCAGAAAACTGGTGTTCTAGTTTTTTAGCGTAGTTCCTCTTGGCCACTCTAATCTCCTTATTCAGTGTGTTTCTGTCCTGATTGTACAAGACTCTGTCCCCCATTTTGTAGGCGTCCTCTTTGGCCTGACGAAGATGACGAAGTTTTTCTGTAAACCATGGCTGTATCTTAATTTGAATGTTAAATGAGTCCTGGTTGGAATGCACATGTCTTGACAGAAACTGATATATTATGTTACAGATTCCGTGAGCTCGTCCAAATCGTTGGTGGCTGCTTCAAAAACACACAATCAGTGCAGTCGAAACAGGCTTGAAATGCCTGCTCTGTTTCGTTGGTCCATCTCTTTACAGACTTTACTACAGGTTTAGCAGATTTAAGTTTACGCCTGTAAGTCGGTATAAGATGAACCAAACAGTGAACAGAGAGTGCTACAGACTGCGCTGGGGACCGAGCGACTATGCACTCTTTATTGTGTGGAGGTACAATGTCGCAGTATGTTAACTGTCTCTGGGATGGGACATGTAACATGCTGTCTTATTTTGGCAGTTCCCGGTCAAGATTGCTTTATCTAAAGTCCCCGAGAAATGATATAAAACCGAGTCCTGGGTTGTTTTTCTGTCTCTGTGGATTTCATCATTCAGCGAGTGTCTGTAAGGCTGAGCTCACGTGCCGCTCTTTTTGCTATTGAATGTACATTCTAACGAGAAGGACGAGTGAAACTCACCACGCCCGCGGCGAGTAGAAAGGTTTACAGTTAATGAAAAGTGCTTCTAGATCGGAACAGCACATCTTATTTAACACTGTTACATCTGTACACCACCTCTCATCGATGTAAAAGCATGTCCCGCCACCGCACGATTTCCCCATTGATTCTGCTGTCACAGTCCGCTCTGAACAGCTGAAAGCCCTGAGACTCAACACCTGGTCCCGGAATGGCTTCATTCCGAGCCAGTTTCCGTGAAACACGATCACAGGTGTGATAATCCTTAGTTGCCGGGAGACAAGAAGAAGTTCCGTCCGGTTTGTTGTGTACAGAGCGGAAGTTGTTGCCCTATGGTATGCTCGTCAACGGTGTTCTGAATCCGCGCATTCCTGAGCTTCCTGAGCTTCACGATCTGCCCGCCGGCTCTCTTCCCCGTCTGCGTGTCCTGAAGTCTTTATCAGCGCAGCAGCTACCGCCGCTACAACGTTCAGCAAACGTCTTGAAATATAAACGAAAGTCCGGTAGAATATTGTGTGGTGTTTTTCCTGCCCGAAGTATTCAGCACTCTCCCTGGTAAAACTGATCGTGTTTGCAGTAAACAAAAAAACGTAAAAAAACTAACAAAACAGTAACCAACCTACTTAGATCCAAACACTGAGTCTAGCGTGCCGTCTGCGGTGCCATCGCTTACTGTATCGCCCAAACTTTGGAATAACCTACCTAACATTGTTCGTGAGGCAGACACACTCTTGCAGTTTAAATGTAGATTAAAGACCCATCTTTTTAACTTGGTTTACACATAACACACTAACACATATCTAATATTCAAATCCGTTAAAGGATTTTTAGGCTGAATTAATAAGGGAAAACCGGAACCGGGATCACTTCCCATAACACCCGATGTACTTTTTACATTGTTAGAAGAATGGCATCTACGTTAATATTAGTCTTTTTCTTTCTTATTCCGAGGTCACCGTAGACACCAGATCCAGTCTGTATCCAGATCAGATGGTCCCTGCAGTCACCCGGATCCAGTACGTAACCAGACCAGATGGTGGACCAGCACCTAGAGATGGCCTCTACAGCCCTGAATGTCAGCAGAAACCATGACAACTAGATGAGCCCCAGAGACAGATCCCAGTGAAGACCTTGTCTCCTAGACAGCCACCATGACAGACCACACGGCAACCAGTTGGAGTCCTCTGCACCATGAGACGAATTGCTGCAGCCTGAATTTGGAATTGCCCCCCCCCGCCACTAAACCTGGTTTTCTGCCCCCCAAGGTTCTTTCTCCATTCTGTCACCGATGGAGTTTTGGTTTTCCTTGCCGCTGTCGCCTCTAGCTTGCTTAGTTGGGGACACTTAATACTTGCCAATATCGTTCACCGTTCTTTGATTGCACAATCCTGATTCTAAGAACGTGAACTTGTGACTGGATGAACTGACCAGATCACGTTCCCCACTGACGGTTTGCTTTGATCTATGTGTGCTCATTTTGTGCCTTATATTATGCGTAACACTAAACTTTTCGACTTACTCTGCTTAAGCTGTAGCATTCTGCTCTTGACGCACAAGTACGCTGTAATTAAGTCATTGAAATCAGTGCGATAATATAAGACTAAAGGGGATGACGTATAGCTCCTTTGAAAGCCCCTGACGTGTCCGGCCAGTATTATGGAGAATCCATAGAGTAGGCCTAGCCCCGTCCTAATCCTTCTTAGTCATAATCCTATGAAATCAGACAGTTTTTACACAGTTAATATTTTAGTGGCCCCCATAACATCGAACAAACACGAAAACAACATGAAACAAACAAAAACCTTTAAATGCCCACTGTCAGGGAGTGCGTATGAAATAAAATCGATAATAATTCAGGGAAGATACAGAAACATGAGCAGCAATAGGCTTCTTCTTTTGAGCCATGACAATAGTTTTCAAGAACAATGTAGGCACTGACTCGCAAGTGAAAGAACCGGTCCCACACTGGTGCTATATCGATGAAAAGTTTGGGTCGCATTTTATTGCGATAGAGGGGGAGTTGGAGGCAGCAGAGGAGGGGAATTGATAGCCAAGGGTTGTTACACACTGAAATTGGTTCGTTGCTGCTCCCGTGAACAGCAGATAAGATCCAGCAGCCCCAGCCAGAAAACACCCGATAACGAGCACCACCCAGGACCAATGAAGGTGTCTGATCCCAGTCTTTGCTGGAGATATTAGTGCAAAATCCTTCACACATCTGTTAACTACCTTTATCTCTTCTCCTATTTTACACGAATCCGGTCCGTGGCCTTCCGGCCGATTGCCACTAGAGGTTACCTGTACCTGGATATTTTTATCTTGTATTTTTTTATCAATATTTTCTCAACTACATACTTATTGGTATACAAAGTAGTATTTTGCCTATATTCAAAATGTTATATTTAAAACATTATTTAAAATGTATAATTAAGAAAGTGAATTTCTGATGAAAAATTTATAAGGTCATGTGGCAAAAATATATTTGTTCCTGTTTGATACTGTGACTTGACATGACTTGACTTGACTTGATCCTTACCAGGACTCAACTTGACTTGCTTGAGGTGAGCCACTGACTTGACTTGCTTGATTTTTTGTACTGTGACTTGAGACTTGAACATGTGTGACTTGCCTCCACCTCTGGTGTGTGTGTGTGTGAAAATTTGCATAGTTTTTCCCTTCTCAGTTCATTCACTTTACATTCCAAGGAAAGTGAAAAAGAGTGAAAGATGACAATTATGAGGTACAGTCTGAAAAAGAAAGGAGAAGAGAAAAGGGAATATGCAGAGAGAAATTGGAACATACACAGTCCTGTGGACAAGCAGATATAGCAAGCCTGTGTCCACTCAAGAATGGCTGACATGTTTTTTGTTTGCTCTATCGGACGGCTGGCCTGTCATCTGCACCAATGAAGACCAGGACCTTTTCACCCATAATCCCACTGATTTTGGCATTTGCCACCTAATCCCACAGTTGTTCCTGAATTTTCTACACACACATTTCTCCCACTTTTTTTATTTCTTTATTTAATTCTAACCCAACACACTGTAGGTGCAAAAACTGATTTCAGAGGAAAATGTTATTGGTCTTACGTAGTTTGGGAGACAAAATGGAGAAGTCAAGAGAAGCATAACAATAATAAAAAGAGACAATAGTTGATAATATTAGCTAATTTTAGAGCACAGTTTGATACTTTTTTTTAGAGCAGTTTAATACTAGATTTTTTTTTTTTTAAAGAGAGATTGATTGAGATTGTAGAAGACTAAGAGAAGCAGGGAACTAAAGCAAAAGTCTCAATTTGACCTCCATTTAACTTAATGATCCTTTGGAGAAACAATTGAGATATGTACCTGATTTGTGAGTTATTTATTATTGTTTAGTTTTTTTCATACTAAAATCTTAGATTTGCTTTCCTTTAAAAGTCTGAGCACAGATTGAGACATAGTTCTGATCTCTTCTGAAACTCTAAAGGAGATGTGTGCAATTACTAGAGCATTATTTTTAAGAGAAAACTCTGTGGTACAGGACACCATATGCGAAAGTCTCAATTTTATATGTCTACTAAGATGAAATGGGGGAAAAAAGGAGATATTAAAGAGATATAATTTCTTTCCTACTCATTATGTGCTCATTAGGCTATTGTCTCAATGTGCTCAATACCTATTGCTATTGCTCATTAGAACAAAAGTCTGTTCATAATTTAATACTTTAACTTTATTACATACAGGTGTATTTCAGTGTGTTGGTCAATAGCACAATGTTAATTAATTGGAGCATGAAATTAATTGATGATGAGCTTATGGCCTTAGAGTATGCACCAGGATGTTAAAGCCTGCTATCTAAATGCCCTGAACTGAAGAATCTCAACAAAAAAACGCATTAAAACCAACTGTTTGGTGGCAGTTGTTTCCCAAAAATAAATGTAAATTCTCATATTAATGCTTATTCCTTGCACTGACAGTGTCCCACACCCAATTAGCTGTGGGAAAGAGAAAGGGTGTTTCATTCTGTGTGCTGGTCCATAATCCTTTCTCACAAAAAGAGAAGCGATTAACCAGGTTTAAAATACCGCAATTCAGCCTTCTCCAAAGGAAAAAAAAATTGTATTTTAAGCACATTAAGCAAATCAATTTAACATAAATTATACGCTCTGCTGACAAAAGCAGGGAGTTGAAAGTCAGCTGTGAATGGTACATCAAAGTCATGAAACTGAAATACACTTTGAATTATTAACAGACTTGATCAAAATTCGAATTAGTTTACTTCAGGTGCTCATCTTTAACCTTGCCATCATGCAAACATATGCTGCCTCCAAAGGTTTTGCATGCTTGCATAGTTCGCATAAACTAAAGTCAGCTTCTATACGGTGGGGTTAAGGTTTAGGATTCAGTGTCGTTCCCACCAGAAGGGGCACCAATGCATGCCTCAACACCTCTGTTAATATTTTAACATAATGACAATGCATTTTAAGATTTACCACATGTTAATTACATTTAAGCAGCTGAATATTAGCTTAAGAATGTTTTTAAATGTTATCAGAAAGAAAGCTTTTAGAAATCCACATATTGTGGATACAGTGTATACTGACATTATATATTTTAAAAATGAATGAGGGCAAGCGAAATAACACAAGTTTGTTGGTTACCATGATCAAAAAAAAAAGTAAAGCAATAAAGTGATCTCTTCAATGTAGAAATAAAATCTAAAGATCAGCAAAATACCAACATCTATTTCATGTATTTTTTTTTTGTATAAATCATATAATTTTCCAAATTATAAAAGCATAAATTGACATCATCTTAGCTACATCCCGTAAATTTAATTTAACTCTAAAAAAACTTTTAAAAGGTAATGAGATTGTCATTAATGCTGTTCTTCGTTCACAGAATTATAATGTAGGTTCTACTAAATGTATATATGTGTAATGAAAAGACATTTATATATGATTTTTAATGTATTTGTTTTTATTAATTTACTTAAAATATTAGGTATCTATTACTAAACATTAATTTAATATATGTCTTGACTTGGGATAATTTAAGTGTCTTTATATAGCATGTCTAAGTTTTATTGAAAAAAAAAATTGGCTAAATTTGCATTATTGAAAGTGGAAAAATATTACAGTTGTATTGTTTAAAGTGAAAAAATGCATTACTGTTAAACTGGAAACAAATCAATAATCAATCATCCATCAAACTGAAAACAAATCAATTTGCTATCAGTGTGTTTAGATTTGGATACATTAATAGGTGGGGGTCATTCTTCTGTCTCTGTGCTCGTAGAAATGTCTATACTTTGATTAACAGAATTAAGTCATTCATCTGTAATAAAATCTCTGCAATGGCATCTTAGTGATCCATTGCTCCATAAACCAACTACAAGTAAATGTTCATACTGGTGGAAAATATCCACTGATAGTGAGAAAGAGAAGGAAGGTGTAAGTTGAAAATGGGTTGTTTCAAGGACGAGCGAGCCAAACTCCCTTGTCCCAGCATTGCGGTCCATCGGTGAATGTTGAGTACTGTGCGCTAATAAGATTAGCTTTCCTCTCTCTCTCTCTCTCATACAACCTTTTCCATTTAAGATGCTTTAGAAGTGCCAGAGAGGGACCGGGAATGACTTTCAATGGCAATTGAGCCCACCACGTCTTACATTCCTGGGTAACAAATGCGCAACGATGTAATCTTAATGCTTACATGGCCCCTCTTTTGCGCTTGCTGCTCAGGAGATAAGAATGGAATAAAGAACACGCTACAATACCAAACCTCCAGTGAGCATCGGCTCCTTGGCTTATTAGCTGCCTTGTTTGTTTGTTTTTTCTGCCCCGCATTGGTTTGTGAGCTGAGAAAGAGTGGGTGTGGAGATACAGAGAACAAGAGACCCAAAAGACGTTACAAATGAAGGAGAAGCTTTTTTCATGTTTTTTCTTCCCCTAGAGCAGAGAAGTTTCTGTTGTCTCACAAATGCTCCTGACAAGACTCATTTTCATGCTGTACCACAGAGCTCCTGTCTTATGGTTTGCATTTTATATTCTTTAAGACCAGGGATGAGCAGTTTTGGTCCTGGAGGGCCACTGTCCTCCATCTCTAATTAAACACACCTGCCTGTAATTGTCACATAGACTTTTCAAGTGTATTTTCATATGAAACAATGCATTCGGCAAGTGCAAGTTCAGCTCTTTTCTTGAAAGCAGGTCAAAGTAACAGGTAAAGTAACAGCCGTTGTCAAATGTGTGTGTGTGTGTGTGTGTATGTATATATATCGATATATATATATATATCAGGGCCGTCCTAGCGACGCGGGGCTCCGGTTACTAGGTGTGTTCGCGGCAGGGTACTGCCTAAAGATATGATTTAGGGATGTCACAATTCTCAATATAATATCAAACCGTTCGGTACAACATCCACAGTTCAGTACGTGTTTGTGAATTGCGGTTTTTCGGTTTTGCTTTTAAATAATATCCGTGTGTTTTATTACTCTCAGAATTGGCTGTGTGTGTGTGTCCATGAGTTCATGTGCTGAGATGAGGAAACACCTCCCCACTTATATTTGAAAAAGCAACATACGCCGAGCATCTTCCCTTGTAATGACTGGCAATTGTAAGCTTCTAAACTGTTGGCCAACAAATAAGAAATTATAACTGGTTTTACTTCAAACATCAGTCGAGTGTGAAATAACGTTATGTTTGTGATCTGATGTGGCTTCTTGTCACAGAATTAGGCAGAAAATATGTTCTATACTGTAATAAAGGCTATGTCGATTAGCAGTGGCTTACAGATATACTTAATTATTATGAAAATACCAGTGATGGCTTGAAGAACACAGATAAAACCATATATTGTCGCAGGAGAGGGTTGGTTGTCATTACATTTCACATTCAAAAATGTGGAACATTAGATCTTCTTGGTATGCAGTACAGCGATAGCCAATGTCTGAGTCATATTAGGGATTCCTGGAACGTCATCAGTGTAATTTCTGTGATGCATTAGGATTTTCTGCGTGGGGGCGTCCAGATGAATGAAACACACAGTACATGGGTTTAGATCGCTCAAATAATTGCCAATCCATCCAATTGGGGTAAAAAATCGGAAAAAAATACCTCTCATCAAAAGCAATTTAAGCAGACCATAATTAATCCAACTTTTTCCAGTGTTGCAGAGGTTAAACAAGTTTATTTGTTGTTGAATTTGTTGCAAAAAAACACTCTGATGTGCCAAGCTATCAGAACTGAACTGAACGAAAAAAACGTTTGAATTAAAAAGGAGGACCTAGACCCAGACTAAATGTATTGGTGCATCCATAATATATATATGTGTGTGTGTGTGTGTGTGTGAAAAGTCTATAGTGGCTGTTTGATGGCAGCTTTCATTGTGACAACTTACACCATATAGTGACAACTATTAACAACCTTTCAGTCTGTCACTCTCAACGTCACGTCGATGACCGACAAATTTGGGGATCTCGCCAGAGAGACCAATCCACTTCGAGTGTAACTAAACGAGCCAATGGACTTTGGCATGCGGAATTCGCATCTGGCTGCCACACCCCGCAGCGCGGGTATAAGAGGCAGCAGATGCACCGCATTCATTCATCTTTTCGCTTCGGAGCCCAGTGGTGGTGTAGTCACTGTCTCACAGGGGAAGAAAGATCATCATTTGTGTAGACAGCCACACCAGGAGTGTGCGGTGGCCAGCTCCCCTGCGTGCTTCAGCACTAAAAGAGAAATCCCTAAAAGAGCAACACGAGTGATCACGTCTTTTTAAAGATGTCTTATCACCCGTGCGTTTCTGGATGTGGTTGTTACCTGGCGCCACATGTCTGGGCATTAAGCACGCTGAGGAAGCTTTCGTGGATGGTGCATGATCTCTTTGTGGGGACATGACCATCTCAGAGTTGCATAAAAGACTCTGCTACGTCAAACGTGGTGGAGTCCCTCTGCCTCTGCTGTGATCCAGCGTTTGTCCCGGCACCAGGTGATTTGAGGATCACGGTGAGGGCTTCTCCACAGGAAGTTCCTCACCCCTCAAGCGCTCCGCAGCCAGTGGAGCTGCCGAAGGTGCACGCTGGGCCCTCTGCAGGACAGAGTGTACCGACTGTATCCTTCGGTGCTCCCCCTGATGACCAGATGTCGATTGCTGCATCGGAGGGCTCTCTCTCTCTCTCCGGGGATGACGACTTGGCTGCATTGCCCCCTTTGGGGAGAGTGCCATTGCCCAAGTCAGACCCAGAGATGATGGCTATGCTTTCCCGGACCGCCGAGAATGTCGGGCTTGTGTGGAATCCTCCACCGCGTCCCGGTCCTTCAAGGCTGGATGAGTGGTTTCTTCTGTGGGGGTCGCGCCGAGAAGGTCGCGCCCCCCTCCGGTGCCATTCCTCCCGGAAGTGCATGAGGAGCTCACAAGATCGTGGATGGCACCTTTTACTGCCAGAAACAAATCGTGCACCTTCTTCTCCCTCACCACCCTCGATGGCGGGGCCGCTTTGGGTACACGGCCATTCCCTCGGTGGAGCAGTCTGTGGCCATGCAACTGTGTCCTATGGCCGCTACCACTCTGCGGGGTGACCCGTGTCTCCCCTCGCGGGCCTGTAAGTATTCGTCAGGTCTAACTGGCAGTGCTTACAGAGCTTGTGGGGAGGTGGCCTCTGCCCTTCATGCCATGGCGTTATTGCAGGTTCATCAGGCCAAAGCCCTGAGGGACCTGCACGAGAGTGGTAATGACCTGGCGGTTCTACATGAACTGCGTGCGTACTGCGATGGACCTCGCTCTCCGAGCAACGAAGGTAACCGCACAGTCTCTGGGTCGTGCGATGTCCACCCTGGTGGTCCAGGAGCGCCATCTCTCACTGTGTCTGGCCGATATGAAGGAGCATGTTAAGGTGCAATTCCTGAATGCTCCCGTATCACAGTCTGGCCTTTTTGGAGACACGGTCGAGAGTTTTGACCAGCAGTTCTCGGCAGCGCAGAAGCAGATTGAGGCGATCAAACACATCAAGCGCCGGAGGAAACCTGCTGCTTCCACTTTGACCACAGCCCCTCAGCCTGCTCGTCGCCGAGGACACCCCCCTGCATCCGCCACCGCTCCCAAACAGCCGCAGCAGTCTTCCACGAGGCAGTGTCGTGGAGCTGGGCATAGGCAGGACGCCCAGCACATCCAGGCCCCCGCCAAACCTGGTGGCAAGCGCAAGTGCAAGAGGCCCTGAGACGGGCGACCCGGAGATGGAGGGGACTGCTCATCGGGAGATGGTGACCGCACCACTCCCTCCCCCGGAGGAGGGCTGTGTGGAGAATCTTTAGTTTCATTTTGTTTGTGTTCCGCCGCTGGCCCAGCAGCCAGCGGTACCCAAAACTTCGGAAAAAGAGCAGTTTCCTTAGTCTCTGCTTCCCAAGTGGAGGAGAGTAGTGGACTGTGCATCACAGGATCACTTCCCTCCTCCTCTTTCGCCAGCGGGCAGTAGTGGGTTGCCCAGGAGCACTTCCTCTACCCATTCGTGGAACCACTTCATGCCTTCACACGCCAGGCTGTTACAAGCCTCAAGCCTGGGCCCTGCGTTCCCACTCTCACGAGAAGGAATCAGGTGAGTGTTACATTTCACACCCAGACCCCGCCGTCTGCCGTCACAGGCGTGGCCATCACAGGCCCCGGGCCGGATCCCTGTGTTCCAGTCGCGGAGGTGGCCCTTGTTCACTACACCGGCCTGTCGCAGAACCTTCAGCCCGTGGTCGGATCCTTCATTCCTTTGGGCAGGGGTGCCCCTGGAACAGGTATCCAGGCATGCAGTGGTTTTCACAGTTGATCTGGAGACGGTTCAGAGTCGCTCAGGTAGACCTGGCTCCCTACTCCCTTGGTTAGGTTACTCCCTAACCAAGGCAACGCTTGGCACGGAAGCACTGGCACACAGATGGCCCTGGGGCCTGCACAAATATGTGTTCCCCCAGTGAGCCCACTGGCACAGACGCTGTGCGAGATCAGGGAGGACGAGGAGCAGGTCTTGTTAGAGGCTCCATATTGGCCCAGCAGAACCTGGTTCCTGGAACTGGCTCCTCGCAACAGCCCCCCCCCCCCCGGCGATTACTGGAGGAAGGATCTGCTTCTCAGAGGAGGGGAACCCTCTGCACCCACATCCGGACCTGTGGAAACTTCATGTGTGGTCCCTGGACGGGACGCAGAGGTTCAGAGTGGCCTACCCCAAGAGGTAGATCTCACTCTCACTCAGGCGACAGAGCACCCATCTGAGGACGGTCTATGCTTTGAAGTGGATGTGGAACTGTTTACAATGGTGTTCCTAATTAACGTGAGGTCCCATGGAAGTGGAGCAGACCATGCTTCCTTCGTACGCAAAGGGTTGGTGAGTACAGCGGTCACACTTCAAGCTCTTAAGGTTCGTTGCTTGCTATTTTCCACACACACGACCTATAGAGGGAGGCTGGTGGGGAAGCACCGATGGGTTGTCAGGTTCTTGAGGGGTGCCAGAAGGTTAAATCCTCCTAGGCCCCTCTCTTTACCCTCTTGGGATTTAGCGTTGTGCTAAGAGCCCAAACTGCTCCCTTCGAGCCTTTGGAGTCAGTAGAGTTGAAGTTGCTCTCCATTAAAACCCTACTCCTAACTGCATTGGCCTCGATCAAGAGGGTTGGGGCCTGCAGGCATTTTCGGTCGACAAATCATGCCTAGAGTTTGGGCCGGCTAACTCCCAGGTAATCCTGAGGCCCCAGCCCGGCTATGTGCCCAAGATTCCTATTACTCCCTTCAGGGACCAGGTGGTGAACCTGCAAGCGCTGCCCACTGTGACAGTAGCTGTGATCAGAAGTGGAGCTTCAGGATCTCAGAGTAGCTCTTTGTCTGTTACGGAGGACAGCAGAAGGGGAAGGCTGTCACCAAGCAGAGGATGGCCCACTGGATAGTGGATGCCATCACCTTGGCCTATGAAGCACAAGGTGTGCCCTGCCTGCTCAGGCTGCGTGCTCACACCATTAGGGGTGTTGCATCGTCCTGGGCGCTGGCTCGTGGCGCCTCAATGACAGATATTTGTAGAGCTGCGGGCTTGGCGACTCCTAACACATTCGCTAGGTTCTATAGCCTACGTGTGGAACCGGTTTCCTCCTGTGTTCTCACCTCAAACAGGTAGTGGCACTGAGAGGCCCGGTTCAGAGTCGGCTTGCGCCGTCCTTAATGTCTAATTCTCCAGAGAGTTCCCTAACCGGGCTAACCCTGTCGAGTCCTCCAGCACTCCGGCGGCCGGCCTTTCATCCAATGAATTCCTGAAATCTGGTGTGAGGCTAATGCCCATATGAGTGACCCTGTTGGGATCCCATATGTGTATTTCCACAGTGCAGTTACTAGGGCCGTGTTCCCCCTAGCAGACTACATTCTGCCGTCTCTAAATGATGCAGCCATGAGCTATCTCAGAGACCTCTATGTGCAGTAGGGCCCTTCGGGGTTACTCCACATGAGTAAATGTCACTCAACCCCCTCTGAGAGGAGGTGACTCCACTTGGAAGAGGCACGCTTTCCCAGTGTTATCCAAGTCCTACTGTTTGGGTTGCTCGAGAAACAGCGTTAGTCGACCTTCTCTGTGTAGAGGCCGGTCCTATCGTCTGCCTTATAGGAAGGGTTAGGAGGCCTACACAGGGCACTGGAGGGGCGCACTGTGGCGAGGTGGTATTATTAGAGCTGCATGATAAATCGCATGTGATATTTAACGCGCATCTTGTCAGAAAGCCGGGATTGGTCTCTTTGGCGAGATCCCCAAATTCATTGGTCACCGACATGACATCTCCGTTCCCCTTCAGGGAACGAGGGTTACCATACCGAGACGGTTCTGTAATCAGCGGTAAATCTCCATCACCTGCGGGCTTTCACATTGAGCAGCATTAACTACACAGAGCCGTTGTTCACTGACGAGCAGCGCAAAAAATCGTGCGAATATGAACGTGGTTTTGCACAACTCGTCAGTGAACAACGGCTCTGTGTAGTTAATGCTGCTCAAAGTGAAAGCACGCAAGTCAGGTAATGGAGATTTACCACTGATTACAGAACAGGCTTTACTGACAAGATGCACGTTAAACATCGCATGCGATTTATCGTGCAGCCCCAGAGGGATTCCCAAATGGTTGGTCACCGACGTGACGTAGAGAGTGATCGACTGAAAGGGAACGTCTCGGTTACTTGTGTAACCCTCATTCCCTGAAGGAGGGAACGGAAACGTCACGTCCCGTCGCCACGGTTGCTATATCACCGGCTCGGCTCCTCAGCGAAAACATGAATGAATGCGGTGCACCTACTGCCTCTTATACCCGCGCTGTGGGGTGTAGCAGCCAGATGCGAATTCCGCATGCCAACGTCCATTGGCTCGTTTAGTTACACTTGAAGTGGATTGGTCTCTCTAAGCGAGATCCCAAAGTCGTCACGACCGTGATGTATCTGTTCCCTCCTTCAGGGAATGAGGGTTACACAAGTAACCGATACGTTTTTCCTCTGCAATAAAGTTGGGAACGAGGGTTACACAAGTAACCGATACGTTTTTCCTCTGCAATAAAGTTGGCAATTTTCAATAGATTTTTGTACACAAGATTTTAAGGTAATATTAGGCATGTAATATTCAATAGAGTAAAAAGACTACTAGCACCGGTCACCTCTTCAGTATACACTTTGGTGTGTCAAAACTCAAGAGTGCCATACCCAAATCTGACGACACTTGAGAGTATGGGGGAGGAGAGATCCCCTCTCATTCTACATCCAGTGTTTGTGAGCACACACTGTTGGGTGTTGGGTGGTGTGTGAATGTGAAGTTCAGGAATCTGAGGAGTAAAAAGAGGGTTTCCTTTGCTGATGCAAAGCATCCAGCCTGTGTATCTTTCTCTTTTTCTCTCCACCTCATGCACACACAATGCTTGCACTGACTGAGATCAAACATAGTTGTGGTGAGGTTGCTAAGATTTTAGGGGGGGTCTCGCGCTTGCCTCCCCGGGGATTCAGAGCACAGCTCAGTACCCGTCACATCTCAGTAACTCACAGTAACTCACAACAGGTATTGTTCACCTCTGAACACCAGCTCACTTACAACTACAGAGATCCACATACATCTAATCACTCTAATGGCTATATATCAACAGATGATCATAGACAAAATGACATTTCAGAGGTTGGTCTTTCATAGCTCTAGAAACTTAATGGGGTTTTCACACTGCAAAAAAATTATAATAATAAAAATTATATAAATTTAAATACTTTTAATTTATCTTTTATTGTTAACTGATTTACATATATACATTTTTGTTATTAATAAGTTTAATAAATACTTGTTTAATAAATGTTTTCCTTGTTTAAAACAAATGGATTTATAAAATTATTCCTCATGTTTGTTATTAATAACTATTCTTTTAATTGTTTAATTGTTTTTTTTTTTAAAAATTATACAACAATTTATTTATAACAATTATTATTGTTATTTAATCTATGATTGTTCATATATTCTTATCATTTGAATCTAGAAACAATGTCCTTTTCAAATGCTATTAAATTTCAAGTAACACTGATAACATGAAATTTTTGAGGTAGAACGTTTAAAAATAGTTATTTTCTTGTGAAACACAATCTAATAATATTTGTTTCATTCACAAATATATATATATATTTTTTTTTTACAGTATATCCATTTCTTTCCTATGGGACAGCTCTATGTTTCAGTTACTCCCCAAACCAAATTTCACCAGATACATGATTAATATGTTCATGCACAATACCAGCCTATCCAGCCTATCCAATCAGACAGTCAGAGAGGCCTTATTAGCCCTATTGGTGTAGAATCAAGGAGCAAATTATCTATCCCACAGCTTCATGATTCATCAAGCCAGAGCCCAGTCCCTTAGCAGCTCCGCACTGCCAACAGCTCCCCTGGAGAAGTCATAATGTTTACTTAAAGACAGGCTGCTGTCCCCACAGGCATGCTCTATTAGCTCTTATTAATTCCTACACAGAGCCCAGCAGCCTCGCCATTTACAGCTTATTACAACCCAGAAATTAGACTAGATTAAGTCATCCTGCAGCACAGCGCTCTATTGCTGAAAAAAGGATGGGGGAGGGGGGTCCCCTTCATTCACAAATGTAGAAAATAAAAGTGAGATGGAAGGAGGGAAAGATGGATTGTAGGAGAGCAGAAAGAGAAGTCAAGTGAAGGGAATGCTTTTGTTTTAACATAAAAACAGAGCATACGAACATAAGTAGTATTGACAAACCTCTGAAAACCAGGTCAGATAAAGATATCGAAATTCTGGGATGATGTGATAAGAGGTTTGGGTGGGTGGGGTTGAAGAAATTAGCTTAAACTGAGACTTTTAGGACTAACTTTTTACACTGAAATTAAATAAATGTTATACAAATGACATAATCATATATTACAGCAGTTGACTAATGTACTTACATATTTACATACTTGTGTATGTCTGCTTACATATTTTATTTATATAGTTTATTTGTTGTATTTTTGTTGACTTTCATCAAGTGAGTTTACACTCTAAAAATGCTGGGTTAAATAAAACCCAGCACTGGGTTAAAAAGGGACAAACCCACGGTTGGGAATTGTTTGAACCAACCGCTGGGTCCAAGCAACCCCACCTCTTGGTCAAAACAACCCCATAGCTTGGTTGTCCCCTTTTTAACCCTAGGCTGGTTATTTTCAACCCAGCAATTTTTTAGAGTGTAGTTAAATGCTTTGTTATCGGTACTTCATAAAAAAAACGCATACTGCATTAGTAAAATGATTAAACAACCAAAAAAAAAGTGCAGAAACACATCCATCCAAAATGTATTGTACAAAATAACTGTAGGATACGCAAATGATGGAGAATGGAGGAAATGGATAATTACATATAATATCTTCATGCATTAATAACAGCCCTTGTTGCCAACACTGCAGATTCAAATGTAACCAAAAAGAAAAATATATTGAATCTTTGTCCATTTATAGACAACAATTTAACAATAAATATATTTCATCTATATATGTCCCTTTTCTTAGCCTCATGAACGCTTTTGCGCAAATTTGTGAGTACCTTCCGTTTAAAGTTCGCTCTGTGAATGCAATAAGAGCATCTTTTTCAAAAACTGGGTACAATGAGGTTACTTTAATCACCCTTCAACCACTGAACATTAAAATGAAATTTAAAAGTGTAAAAGCATTAACAAATTACTTTCACCATACCACAAATAACTCCTAAAGATCCTTCTTTTATCCACAGCAATATTATGGACGTGTGAAATATCAATATAGTAATATGTCTATGTTTCATAACAATTACATTTTACAGCATCTGTTTGTGTGAAAACAAACCCGGAAAGAGGCATGAGGATTTGGGGAGAATAATGAAAGATTCTTAGTGCATTCCAGGGAATTATTCATGGTTTATATCGTAAATTAAATCGGGAAAGCAGACCACAAATGCACAGTATATGTTCTCTTTTTTCATTTACTTACAGCGGAATACAAAGGAAACATGAAAATAATCAGGAGGAAAATAATGCAGCGGGCTGAAAATAACTATTCTATAGATGTTGTTATATCACATCCCATTAAAATACCAAACATAACGTTATTCTCCTGACTTCTGAAAATAAAAAATGAATGAAAATTTACGGACTCCAACGCAGCCTCCATTCTTCACGAAAGATCGATAAAAAGGCGCACGGGAAACAAAAACCTTGAAAATTTTATATACGACCCCACCAAATCCTAATATTATCACAGGACCTCACACGGGACTAATATTATCACAGGACATCTGTGTTCGGCGAAATATGGTAGGTCATCTGGGGAGGAATTTTTATTTTACAAATTACAGACATGACCGATTTGCATGGAATTTCTGTAATATGCGATTATGCATGATTAATTCAATATAAATATGTGATTTAGTTAATTTTATTCTTACATATACTTTAATGAAATATTTTAATATAAGGAAACATTAAGCTATACAGGGGCATCTGTGGAAATTTTTGAGAGATGACAAATGAATAACTGAACCTTTTTTAATTGATTCATCTGCTTGATTAACATAAATGAATCAAATTCTAAAGGCTTATGTTATTGCTCAACCCTACACACAATACAGATATAAGAATAAAAATATAAGCATACATATTATTGCAATATTTATTCTTAAGAACAAGTGAAAAATATTTTCAATCAAGTTAATATTCTTCATATTCTCAACATCCTAAATGTCCACATCCTTGAACCAAAAAAGTACAGGAAAGTTTGTTTTGTTAGTACTCCCATCTGCAGGCGACTCATATCTACCATAAAAAACAGGACTTTACAGGATTGCATATGTGCATGCATGTAAAAGCTGTTTCACTTGCGCAATCTGCAAGAGGAGGAAAGCCTGTGTGCCTACATGTACTGAAGTGTGTGTGAGTGAGGAGTGAGTGAGTGAGTGAGTGAGTGAGTGAGTGAGTGAGTGTGTATTCCTCTGTAAATCGAGGCATAAGTTGAGAAAGCAGAGGAGGGAAAATAAGATGTGGGACAAACATACTGGGGAGGCAGGCAGAGGGGGAATTCTGGGAACTTCTAACAGATCTCCGCACACACTCAGAAACATCTACTATCTGCAGGTACACAGAAATACAGTACATGAGAAGCAGCAAGGAGGCAGGAACTGTCTTATTTCAGCTGTGTTCTCCATATCAACACCTCATCATCATCATCATCGTCATCTTTACTATTGTTCTCACACATATTCAAAAGAATCAGAAACATACTGTATATACATATATTCCAGTTGTAAAGTTACTAAGCCATAGCCTTCACATGTAACCAATAAAGCCTGATGTCATAGTAGGATCTTCTTATTCTCCACAAATAACTTTAATTCTTTACTTTTAAGTACAAATAAAAAGTGAACACCAACATCCGAACATTTACTTTTGGACATGTCTGAGTTATCATGCACGTTGCAACCATCCATAAATCACAGATTACTAAATTAATCATAGACAGGTGTGCAAAACATCTATGCAATGATAAAAACCCATTCATCCTGACTATCTCTTACATGCATACTAACCAATGTTTCCATACACACTTGGACACAATCAAGTTAGAGAAACACAGACACCCACTCACACTCATTAACACATTAACCTAATCTTACACAAGTAATTTCACTGATCTGCCTTGTTTGTGTGTGTGTGTGTATGTAAAATCAGGGATAGGTCTCAGGAAGTTAATGAGTTTACATGGCTTGTTGAGTGGGCAAGAGGCACTTTGCATTGATCTCCTTTCACTGCACAAGAAGACAAATCACTCCTGCTTGACTTTCATCTCGACCTCTCACTCTCTAATCATATAAACACACTCCCAATAACTGCGACATTAACATATGCCACTTCCAGGGATGCCTAGCGTTTACCAGCAGGCAAATTTTATCTGCCATTTAGGCCTTTGCTCCCTCCCCAGATGGATCTGCAGTCTCCCCCCCCTACAGGAAAATAATAAATAAATAATAAAAATACACTAACTGTTTTATTGTCATAATGCATTTTTATTTTTAATAATACAATAATTCTTTTTAAAATTCTTTTTTAAATTGTCTAAAATGTATGTTTAATTTTAGTTTAATATTTGTTTATTTGTATTTTATTATTTTAAAACAAATTGGTTTTAAACAGCTGCAGTTCTGAATCAAATGAAAAATGCTGTAAAGTAATGCACTTTTTCATAAATTATTCTACAGCACAATCTTGATGCTGACACACAGCACAACTTGTACTGAACCCAAAATGTAAAAGGGGTGTAACTTGCAGAAGTATAATTGCAGTTACGCAACACATTTTAAAACAGGCGCACCAATAGCCATTAAAAATGTTTATTTAGGGTGTGTGAACCACATCAAGCCTTCACTGGTCATTTTGATTTACAAGCATTTATTAGCAAAAGCTTGCATGATTAACAAGGGGCTGCAAACAAGAATCTGCAAGACATTATATAGTCTGTAAAGTGTCTATCCTCTCTGAAAGCTGAGATGCTCCAAGCAGCAGAGGGAGATTTCCACATACTGTACAGGGATGAGTTTGGAGAGATTTCAGCTGGGTTCAGTAGAGTCATTCAGTCTAATAGGAGGAGACAAGTGCTTAAGACTGTTGCACAAAAAGCCATACAACATAAATAATTCTAAAAGCTAAGTAGCCCCCTTTGTATGTGGAAGAACCCTGGAATACAGTGCCGGCACACAAGCCGACACATGATGCATGGCACACACAACACACACACACACACACACACACACACACACACACACACATTTTCTGGCATCTGAGGGTTTTTTAAGTCTTTGTGAGAGGACATATTTACATATATTAAAAGTATGTCAGTAGGCCTGTGCCAGGTATCCCGTTGCCCGTGTAAAACTAAAATTACTGTCATACCTAACTGCCAGCGCACAGTACCACCGCTTCCTATACGTAGAGTACGCAGTTTGCGTAAGGGGCAACCATCAGAGTTGCCAAGTCCGAGTATTAAACGCGACTTTGGGCTTCTTTTTTTGTAAAGTTGCGTGAAAAAATCAAGTTGAAAAACATGGTTGCTTGTTAGGAAAACCTGACAAGCAACTTCGTTTCTTTTCATTTATGTTCACTGTATTCTCCAATGCATTGATTGACACTCTGTCTGCTCACAGTTAATAGCCAATCAGTGCTAAAATATAAGTGCTGTAGCGTAATTTGTCAAATATTCCGCACCCTCCGCACGCGCCTTCTTTTTGAACGTGATTTTTCTTCAATGAGGGTGACGCTGTAAATCCAAGCGATGATAGTAGACGTAGAGGAGTGGGATTACTTTTCCCTTTTAGCCAAATGTTTAATTTTGACAATGTTTTTGTAATGTATTAATTATCACGGGCTGTTAAAAAATAAAAAAACAAGTAGGCCTATCCTAATACTAAGAGTAGATTTGGTTCGAATAGCCAATATTTTAGTAGGCTATAAATATGTGGCTATGTTACAGCTCCCCTTTGAAGCTCTTATGTTTTTCTCCTTTTCCATCTGTCCAATCCTATTCTGCTCACATGTGATTGGAGATGAGTTTTGTTCCTGCTTTGTTGCAGTTTGCTGATTTTTGTAAAATAACTTATGTTTTTGCTTTTCAGATAAAAGGATAGTTTCAGTTTAATATGTCGCGGGCTCATTTATTGGTAATAAATAATATTGATGATAATAAATTATCAAAAAATATTGGGCTTGTTTTTGAAGCTGCGGGTGCTTATTTGTCTCGCGAGAGTTGGCAACAGTGGGCACCATCCTAGTTGCTCAAAAAAAAAGAAAACGTGACTTGCCAAGCGCCATTCCCGCATCCGCGCTTGCGCCTCATGTTTGCGGCTGAATGCAAATGATCATAATTGATGGACAACTATGCCCGTGAAAAGACATCAGCAATCTGGCGCCAAGAGAAAAAAAAGTGAAAATGAAGCCCGCGCATCACTTTCAGCAGGCCCGTGGTCAGCTATGAGGTACCGAGGTCCGGGGGGGGGGGGGGGGGAGCTCTGTACTTTTTCATGTTTTCAAAAATAATTGTTCCTCTGAATTACTAATTTGCTGTTAAACTCCTCATATGAATGTCTGAGGATAATGTATAATTAATTTAAGACAGTTTGCAAGAATGTTTAGCGTCCGTGGTATAAAAAGTTCGCTGCGAGACGCTGACGGAATGAACGAGTCTTCTTGAGAGAGTTGTGAGTAAGAGCGCGCGCTCAGCCTCCGTGTTGCCAGATCCAGCTATTATAACCATTTTGGAATTGTATTTTCCACTTAATTTGACACATTAGAAAGATAATAAAGTGGGAAGTTGCTGTTTAGGGTCAGCGATATCTTTATTTTATCTTATTTGCAAAAGATTTGAAATAATTTCGGATTATTTTATTATTTATTTTTCGTTTTTGTTTGTTTTAATAGCAATATCTGGCAACACTGCATCGCCAGCACTTAAACTGACAATATCAAAAAGACCCATGGATACAACATTCGGTAAGTGAAACGCAAAAAAAAAAAACACTTGATATTATCTGTCAGAAACGTTATCAACGCTGTCAAAACAGTAGCATTTTACACTAGTACACAGATCTGTAGAACAAGTACGTTACAGAATGAAATGAAATATGCAAACATGAAGAAGTCTATGCTATTTCATTCAATATAGTAGTTAATTTTTTCACAAATCATGCTATAAACATTCATAAGAGCACTAGACAAAGTTATCAGCTATATAGCAATGGTTATTAATAAAAAATATAACAGTAATATGCATTGTTGCATGAATAATAAACAACTGATAAAATTATCCACTCCTAACTATGGAGCCATGGTTTCAGGTACATTCATAATCCTGTGAAACCTTTTTGGCTGTTGACGTTAATAACGTGTTTTAATGTCGGAAATAAGCGTAAGTAGCGATTGTCTTTTTTTCTCTACTGTGAGGTCTATCCGAGTGAAACGGCATCTGTAATGAGAGGGCGGGACTTGATTTCCTCCTTCGGGAATTGATTGGAAGTTGGGGCGTTGCTAACAAAATAGAGGCATATCTGAATGCCAGTTTGCAGTTAGTTGTGAGGGGATTTCTCTCCACTAGATTCACTGCACCCTAGCATTAAAGGGGTCATATGATGTTGCTAAAAAGAACATTATTTGGTGTATTTGGTGTAATGAAATGTGTTGCAGTTTAAGGTTCAAAAAACACATTATTTTCCATATACTGTACATTATTTTTTCTCCTCTGTGCCCCGCCTTTCTGAAACGTGTTGATTTTACAAAGCTCATTCGGTCTGAAAAGCGAAGTTTGCTCTGATTGGCCAGCTATCCAGTGTGTTGTGATTGGCCGAATACCTCAAGCGTGTGACGGAAATGTTAGGCGCTTACCATATTGTGATGCCTTGTCCAGGCCGGAGCGATGAGACAAAAACATTAAAACCCATTATAAACGAGGCATTTGTTGCATCCAGTGGGGACATAATTACGGATTATAATGACTTATACTGTCTTTTTAGGCGTTGCTTTGCATCGTGCCGTGTAAACATAAAATCATGTCTGTATTTGTGATTGGAGAAATTACAAACTACAAGCGCTACTCTACTCTGCTCAAAACTCGTGTTTGAATCGTAAGTGGCAAATTTTTTAAATATAAAAAACGTACTTACAGTCTGTGACTCAGAACAGCCGGCACTGAAGTCTACTCTACCAGGATCAGGAAACAGTCCTCCATAAAATACGCTGGACACATCTGAATATTTGGATTGGACTGTTCTGGAACAGTGTTGTAAATACAACTTAACCACTGATTTCTAGTCGTGTCCTCTTTTGGAAGGCCAAACAAAGTAGTTTCGCTTTCACAATGAAACAGCGTCACACACCGCGGCCTAGCGTGGAGTGGAGGCCGGAGGCCTAGAGTGAGTGGAGGCTGGCTTGAGTGAGCGGCGGCGGGCGTGCTTGCGGCAAACACATGTGGCGACCCCGGGCTGGACTCAGCTTCATCCACAGTGAAAGCCAATCCAGCGATCCACAGAGCGAAGTTGATGTATTTCCTCGCGACCATCACAGATCACGCCAGGCATGACGAAGCGAATATCATACCTCTTTTGGGAAGGCCAAACAAAGTAGTTTCGCTTTCACAACAAAACTCACAGCGTCTTCACGACATGGCGGCGGCAGCAACAACAATACTACAGCGAGAATAAAAGTTACGCCTTCTTTCTTTGCGTGAACATTTGGGCGGCATTATGCAAATCTTCCCACATCGTGACGTAGATTATTTTATAAAGAATATCTCTTTGGATTTTTGAGACTTTAGTCTTTGCAACTTTTAATCTTCTTTATGCACCAAGAGCTTGTACACTCCAAAGAGAAAGGAAAAATTAAAAAATCGCATCATATGACCCCTTTAAGGTAATTTCATAAAATTCATGAAAAAAAATTGTTTGCGATGTCCTAAGAGTAATGTTGTGGTATCCTAATATCCTTTCAATTTTTAAGGGTAGTGTACTCCCCCATGGTTTGCGTCAGCACTGGTCAGTGCATTGATTTCTATAAATTGAAGCATCAGCTTCAGTTTTTCCCCCTGTTGTTTATCCCAGCGTTTACCCCACACGTCACTAGCTCCGCCCTTGCGCCATTGGTCGTGACAGGAAGAGAAGATGAGTCGTTTTTGAGGGGGAGGGGAGGTTAACGTGTTTGATTTAAGATTATGAGGGCACATGAATTTAAAAATAAAATAATGAAGTGCACGGATTAATTATTTATAATAAACACTACAGTATTCCATTAAAAAATAAGAATTTTATATTTTGATTTCATGGTGACTTTAATGTCTTGATATTGCTGTTTCAAATATCCCTTCATAATCTGTAGTCTGAGCCTGTCAAGGGCTAATGGCAATGGCAGATACGTTACTAGTTAGTTTCAAGAAATTTTCTTTTTTGTTTGCCAAATAACCCTTTGTATGTGTCCGCACCCACATCACCCCCAGAAAAAAGTTAAGGCTCAGGATTTTTTTTTGCTTTAACCCCTAGGAGGATGAGGACTGTTTCCTGGGAGAGTAGACTACAATGCCGGTGTTTGTTTGTTTAAAGTGGGGCAGTTCCAACTTTGCAAGGACAGTCTGGCGCTTACAGCCTCAAAGTACAACTCAAAGTACATTTTTATATTTAAAGAATTTGCCACTGATGATTCAAACACGAATTTTGAGCAGTGTAGAGTAGCGCTTGTTGTTTGTCGTTTCTCCGATCACAAATTCAGACATGGTTTTATGTTTACGCAGCGCGATACCCAACGCGTAAAAAGACAGTATAAATCAATATAATCAGTAATTATGTCCCCACTGAATACAACAAATGCCTCGTTTATAATGAGTCTTATTGGTTTTGTCTCGTCGCTCGCAGAGGCGCCGTACACACACACGGCATCACAGTATGGTAAGGGGCGTAACATTTCCGTCACACGCTTGAGGTATTCGGCCAACCACAACGCACTGGATAGCTGACCAAGGAGCACACCCTCGCTTTTCCGACCGTGCTTTGTAAAATCTACGCGTTTCAGAAATGCGGGGCATAGAGGAGAAACAATAATGTACAGTATATGTGTTAAATAATGTGTTTTTTGAACCTTAAAACCGCATAAACACATTTCATTACACCCAATACACAAAATAATGTTCTTTTTAGCAACTGTCCATATGACCCCTTTAAGATGAATTTTTTGTGGTTAGAAAAACACACCTAAGCCAACAATAGCCTTTCAAATGACTTAAAATGCATTATATAAAAACAATGAGGCAATAATGGTTGGTTAATTAATAATTATATGTATATACAAAATAAACAATTTATGTACATTACATTTTATTACAAATGCCTGCAAAGGGAGCCAAAGTGCTGCTACACTTACAGGACAATCAAATACTTGTAGGCTATTGACCAAACATTTAGCCTAATTCAAATATCCACTTAATCTTTAATTTTTGGCCACCTTTTTTTGCTATATATAGATGACACAGCCTCTATAATTTCTTCAACAAAAAACATGTGGACATCACAACCCTTACAAAAATTAACCATGGTTTTATCTTAGTAAAACTGCTTAGTTTCCTTTTGCATGATTTCTGAATGCTTGAGACTATAAAATCAAACAGACAACTGTATTAATAAAATCATAACCATAGGTAACTGTCTAGATTTGTAAATAATACAATTTATTTATTTACTTTTATATTTAGTAAGTTCAATTTGACCCCAATATAGGTGTTTTTTTTTTTTTTTATACTATTTAACTATTTACTTTTTTAATATTTGAGGGAAGGGGGACACAACATACAGCCGTGTCTTAAATGACCCATTTGACCGCATCTGCCCTGCCAGCACACACTACTGAATACAGTCCAATCGAAACTCACATGCAGAATGCAGGTGTTTCTGCTGCATGCACTTTATAGTCCTGAAATAACTCCAGAAGTGGCCAGAGACGTCACCATACACAGAACACACAACGCTTGAATGCCGGGAGGAGAACCGGTCTTGTAAATCTCTTGTGAAAGCAAATCTTTGGAGGTAGACCGCAAGCTACCCTAGCGCTGAAGGGGGAAAAAACACTCCAGCCAGCTCTTTCTCCTCTTTAACTCTCTCTTCTCTCCCATGTTCGTTCTCTACCCCTCTTTCTTGTTCTCTGCCATTTTCTGCGTCCTTCCAAAACTTTCTCTCTTTTGACACTTTTCCTTCCCCGCTTCTCATGTTTCGTCCTTACTGTCTTCTTGGCATTATTTTTCCTCCTCACTGCACTTTTTTCTCTGAAAACAAACCTAAACATCTCCCAGCTCCACATCACAAGTCCTCCCATGATAAAATATAATGCTGAACATACACTATCCCATAACCGCAAAACAATTTTTTATTCAAATATTTACATTAAAATATGTACATACATTAAATCTTTTTAAATAAATGAATATTTTCATAGATTTTTTAAAATTTTATTTTACAATATATTTAATTATTATTGAATAGTTTATTTTAAATACATATATCTAAATAAAAGTAAATAATGAATGGTTTTTATATTAATTAATATAATTGTTACACTTATATTAATTGAAGAATTAAATATATATTCAGTATATATAGTTTTACATTAAGTTTACCATGTCACAATGCAGTACATGTCAACTTCCTAAAATTATTACATGCCAGCTACCCACATACAAAAGACCAGCATCCAAACATGCACTTTTGTGACATTTTAGAATTATCATGCAGAACATGGCACACCAAATGTGCTAACATCCCCTACCACACATCTCTCCCACTCACTTTATGTTTCCCTATCTTTCTGTTCCTCATATGGTAGACATCAGCCCGGTCAAGTTCACGTCTAAAGCACTCTATTGTCACAGTAACTAACTCACCATATGCAAACCCAATTCCCCATTCAAAAATCCGGTCAGTCCGGGTGCCTGGGGCCCCAAGTCTCTTTTTCCCTGAGCAGTGAGTAATGTCCTGCCTCTTCTCAGACAATGACTTCGGCAAGTAGCCGACAAACTGCTTGGTAGCATGGGGGGGGCACTCTCAAGCACCTTTGACAAATGGAACCTTTCGCTCTAAACCGCGGCTGCTGGAAGAGCCTTTACGATGGTACATGGCAAGCTCGCTGTCCACCGAGAGCAGCTAGCAATCTAAAGAGGACTGTGTGTATGTGTGTACCTGTGGTTGTAAGTGTGACTGAATAATAAATTCCATAGAAAAGTCTAACCTTGTCCTCCTACAAGAAAAGATTTCCCAAGCATGCTGAGCCCTCTTGATAAAAACAGCTTTCTCGAGTGACATGGCAAGAGCTTTTCTGCTGCTCATGCTTGCCTCTATTAGGGGAGAGCAGTATGAGCAAACTCTTATCATGGTATTACGTATTATACACACATACAAACATGCACACAATGCTTTTTATTTATTTGACAATCCAGTGAATTAAAATATAAATAAATAAATAACTAGATGGTGATAAATAGACACATTTCAGCCAATTACAAAAACTACTTCATTATTTTCAGTTGAAGGACGCAAACAGAATATTATTCATAATAATATTCAAAACAAAACTACTATTAAAAAATTTATCAACTCTAAATTCTGACTGACTGAGCCACAATCAAGGTCATTGTAGAAAAGTCAATATACATGCAACTGCACATCACTTGCATTATATTAACACAACAAATATCCAATGTTGCTTGGCAACCGTAAACAACTAAACTCAAAAAAGACAAACAACTGAACTTGTTTGGGAACATGTCATGCACTGTATTGTCATATTACATTGTTTTTTTGTTTGTTTTTTTTACTCTCATGTGTAAATAAAGTAGCCACAGTATAAACGGAATAACAAAATTTCATCTGACACTTCTGCAGTCCCACAGTACATTCTCATATCGCCCAATCCTATATTCTGTTCCACCTCCTCTCTTGCCCCTCAGAGATGTTTTTGTGTCATATTGGAATCTGCGGTGACACACTATCGTTATGAACAACAGAGGACTCCAAAGACTCCCTCTCTCCCTCCCTTCTCCTCCCCTTCACTCCAAAATCTCCTTGAGGGAACTAGTCTGTAAAACTTTTACCTCCACCCCCTCCCTTTATCTTTGCTTGGAAGGAGCTGGTCTTTGTTCAGCGGGAGAGGGACCCCTCCAATAGCCCCTGCCTTCCCTTCAAAGCTCCCTGTGGAGTATTGTTAAAACAAAGCCCCCCCTTACACACCTCTCCCCTCTCTCTCCTTCTCACTTCATCTATACCCGGGCCCTTAAAACCAGCACACTTTGCATGAGAAAAAGCGATTAGTCTTTAGATGCTGTGATGACAATGGGGTAGTCTTTCAGGCATGCC
Organism: Sinocyclocheilus anophthalmus; assembly: GCA_018155175.1. NCBI lineage: Eukaryota > Metazoa > Chordata > Actinopteri > Cypriniformes > Cyprinidae > Sinocyclocheilus > Sinocyclocheilus anophthalmus. Next base: position 110,758 of record JADLZN010006035.1, read on the forward strand.
TGAAATTTGCTCATATAGTTGAGTCTCCTCTTTTGTTTTTGTAAATAGGGACTCCCCAAGGCCCGGGGAGGCAAGGGCTTTGACATTTACTTTTAAAGTACTCAGAGGGGACAGAGAAGAGTGCAAAACACATGGGGAAGAACAGGCAAACGAGAGGAGTTATACTTGGGGATTTAGAGAGAACACATGCCTCAGTACTTTTTACATACGGATCTGTTATTCAACTATTCCCCTGGCTTTGTTTCCCTGACCTTAGGGTTAAAGGTTAAGTCACTAAAATGTGGATGATTAAAATATTTCAAATAAATAAATAAATAATGGTTTATATTTTATTGCTTTGCCTTTAACCTTTTATTTATTTTTTTATTATTATGTGTTATTTAATTGTATTATTTTATCAAATGTTATACTTCAGTTATATAGTTTAAATGGTTTAAATTAACTTGTAATTGTATTACATTTTATCTTTATTAATCTATTTTTTATTTGTTTGTATGTTTGTTTATGAAATGCTTAAAATCTTAACTGTATCCGTTAGAATAATCTAAAATATTGACAGAATGAAAGTTCAGTTTTATAGAATGTTAGAGAACTTAAATTCTTCATCTCTAAAAGATGCCTGACACTCTAGTGAATAGCAGCGCAGATAACAAGAAACATCAATCACATGGAAGGAGCAGGTTATCTGTCCCCTCTATGTGCGTGCCCCCTCTATTTGCAGCGTTTTCACATTTGTTCAAAATACCTCACATCAAAACCAACATACCTGTGCAATTATAACAACACACAACCACTCCATCACAAGTCCTTAACACACCCTGCCATCAAATGGGGAAATACTTAGTTCTCATTGCCACATTTCTCACAGGTTTACAGACAGTTTTCACAACCAGGACAGTGAATAATTTCTTGAAAACTTCTCTTTTTCTGGTGAATTAACTTATTTTTCCACCTCTAATGCTTCTTTTTAAAAAAGGTAAATGGCCAGGTTAATTGGCAGGTCAATTTTGAGTTTCCAGCAGCTAGCCCCACCAGTGAAAACAAACTGTCACTCTCATACTTTTGTACAAACCTGCTCATTTCCTGTGACTGTATGTAGGCTGTATGTGAATGAACTGGTTTACTCACAAGTTACCGCTGTGGAGTACAACCAATGGAAGGGGCAAACACAAGTCAAAATTAACAGCAAAAAATTGATAAGAACAACCCAGCTGACTTTTTTTTTTTTTTTTTTTTTAAAGGGCAACCGTTTGAACTTGAGGAGAAATTATTTCATATTAATACAAACCAGCTGGGATACAAAAATCTACTCTGAAAAGTAAAGTTTTTTCTGAGAAAAGTCCTGTTGTGACATTTTGTATATTAAACAATAAAATCCATACATTTTCTTCATCCAAGTGTGGCATAAGTGCCCAAACATGTCCATATATTGTTTGGGGCCACTATATATTTAAATATATAAATAAAAAGAAAAAAGAATTGTGAAGATAAAATGTAAAATGAGATAAAGCAAAAAGAAAGAGAGAAAGGGCAACAGAAAGAAGAGAAGGAATGGGTCGTCCTGACATAGAGGCAGATCTGAGGAATGCCCTGAAGGGATGACTGGGCCTAGGGATTATGGGTGAAAGAAAAGGAGAGAGAGAGCTTGAGAGCAAGCCCCCCTACAAAGCTAGAGACCCCCTCCACTGAGATCCAAACACAGACGAACACTCAACTTCTCATCTGATGCGGCCCACAGCTCAAGAGCACTGCTTCTTTTTCTCAATTACTCACTTTCACTTGTTTCCCTTTCCTCTTTCTCACTCTTTGTGCCCTTTTCATTTGATGTCGAACATATCAAAGTTGAGGATTATCTAAGTAAGAGGTTTCAGTTGGAAGTCCTGGCTTGTTGACAGAAGTGAGTGGAAGCAATGCGCCACAGCACCACACAACAAAGGTATCTGGGCAATTTTCGATCAGGGGCTGCTTGTTAGGGTCAAAAATGCTAAACATGGCCAAATACACTGGATATAAAAAAAATTTAAAAGCACACACACATCTGGGATCCTTCCAGGATCACAACCAGCTATCAGCCTCGCAGAGACACAAATTTCTCATCCATTTGTTCCTTATTGGTTTGGACAATAAGCACAGTGCTATTCAAACCAACATTAGCATCTCAATGCCGCCTGTTAGTCATCTTATTCCCACATGCACTTAAAGACAGGTAGAACTTCTTTAGGATGCTAAAGCACCCTGGTGAAGGGTACGGGCATTCCTTTCCAATGGCAGGCCTAATCTGAGGGTTTTATGCACATAGGGTGGGTGGAAGGAGAGGGTGGGATGACTGAGGATAATCGCATGTCATCTCTGCTTGTTAATATTAGCTGGTGACATAGCGTGCTCAGTATGGCAGTATGGCTAGCAAAAGTGACCTGCAAAAATTACATTTTGTTCTGCAATGCAGTCATGCATATATGAAATGTGATAAATCCCTGTTTGATGAGTGACTCTGAACTGAAAGTAATTATATTAAACTCCTGTTTTTTGTTTTGTTTTTGGTTTCTTTTTTTGTTTGATTTTTGTTTGTTTTGTTTTGTTTTCTGGTCCACACATGAGTGACTGTGGATATTTCATGATGCAGCAAGTATTTTTTTTTACAAAACTACACCTGTTTAAACAAAACATTGCAAATGAGCATTTCATTCAGGCACATTTATGGAATCATTGTTTGATGATGTTATAAAAATAATACAAATTTGATCAAGTCTGAGCTACATGCTGAGCAAATGTAATCATAATCATTTAAATTCAGGTTACTTGCAAAGCTCAATTTAGAGAATCTAGTATAACACTTACTTTTTTTACCTATTTAATTTCCTTTTTAAAGCAAAACCAACAATGTACAAATTTGTTCCCAAAAGGCAAGATAGAAACAAGAGATAAACAAAAACTCAAAAACTCATGCTGTGATTTTTTTTTTCTAATCACACTGAGGTCTGTCTTATCAGAGAACACTTTATCATCACAGAGCTCAAAATTAAGAGCTCAAATGAACTGTTTATTTCATAACAACATTAAGGCATTAAAATGCATACATCTCTGTTATGACCTTTAAATTTGAGAGATTAAAATACATATATTCCTTTTAACCTCTGTTGACACGTAGCATGCAAATTCATAGGTCACCGGATAAAAACCGACATATTACAAAGAATATAGGCCTAATATAATAAATTATTAATTGCATTTAATTGTATGAGAAAATTTGACACACAAACACATTTAGCATTTAATGTGCGCTGAATTAAGCCCTGGTTTCGTAGCTATAATACAGATTTCAGTAGGCTATAGACAATTTACTGGAAAACGATTCTCGTAAAATGCATGCAAAAAGCAAATGCAATAAAGATAAAAAAGAGAGGGAGAGAAAATAAAAGGAAAGCAAACCTCAAACATACAATATTATAGGCAAAACGAGCAGGCCACGTTTACTTTTATTGGTCTTATAATCAATTACAATTAAAATGTGTAACATCTCAAGCTGCTCTACAAACCAATATGCCTGTTAATATAGGCCTTCGTTCATTACTGTTGATCAGTACAAACTTGCAAAAAAAAACTTAATTTAAAAACATCTTATTGAAATGTTAATTTTTAATTTAAATATGAGATTACAGGTCGTCAGTTAATCGCGCGCAGGTGTCAGGAGTGGTTTGGCGGGACACGGTTGTTCTTAAGTCGCCAAGCTACAAACTGTGAGTCTTTTCTGGGCTGCCGTGTGTTTGGAAAGTTTGGAAAAGTCTATCTACACAAGTGCTGTGACACAATAACTTAACACCACATTCAAAATGTAAATGACGATCATTTCCACTAATAAAATATGTTAATAAGCATTAGGCTATTATAATAGAAACAGAGTCAGATGCAATTATTTCACTTAGGCTATTATTCTTGCGTTTTTCCCTCCTAGAGAGCCGACAACGGACAAATTCGTAATAATCACACACTGTTAAAATGTTTACATCATTATCGTAAAATGTTTGTTTCCATCTATTAAATTGTCACAATAATTTCTACTCGATGTTAACAGTTTTCATAAGCAGTGATTGAATTCAAAGTGTGTGGAAAAAGTGCCATATATTTACCGTATTTCTGCAGGCTGTAACTTTGATTTTACTTGCAAAACTAATGTTGCAAATAAACGTCAGTTTGCAATTTTCTGTGTTCAATTATACGTAGGCTACACTTACTCTGCCTAAATAGATCAATTCTTTTTCATATTAGGACCATCTCGCATAATTGTTTTAAAATGTTTGCTGCGTCTATTAGCCTACATTAAATATGCCAATTTAGATTTATCTCACATAGTTTTTTTTGTTGTACTCCCCCCACCTCCATAATAATAATAATAATAATAATAATATAAACATCCTGTCGTTTTACTTTCTATGCGTAAGATTTCATAGATTTCTTAAATATTTTTAAATTATGGTAATATGGTGAGGGAAAACACTGCAATATGATGAGGGACCCCCAATTTTACTGCTGGACTATTTCCAAGAAAAACATAAGCATTTGGAAATATTTAAACTGTCGCAAGGAGACACTGCGCTGAAACCTGCTGCATTGTGATGGTTCTTATTATTTACAGATAATTATCAGTGTAACAAGCATAAAGCATTGGGACACTTTCAAAACATTTTAACAGACCAATAGGGGCCGCGAGTTAGACAATGAGAGCCCAAAGTTTGCAAAACGACTGCCGAACTTTCTGTGAAGCCGAAAATTCAGCCCAACGCTGACAATAAACGCTCTTTTATTTCGTTACTCCTGTTGATTTCATGTAATATTTTTGCACCAGACTGGCAAGAGTATCGCATTTCACGTTTTACACGACTCTTCCCCCCTCTTTTTCTTTTTGCAAAACTTTCATGGAACCAAAGAGGCTCAGAAAAACTGCACATTTCTTGCACTTACTCGTTCAGTTGCGAAACTTTTCTGTCCTGTCCTCACAGACTTTCTTCTCGCTCGCGTGCAGATGCTAGTTGCAGACAGACTTAGCTTCTTCACTTTAAACTCCAAAACTGCTCTGCGGACTTTTCTTTTTTCACTCGTCGTCTTCTTCTTTTTTTTTCCTACGTGCTCTTGGCAGGGGCAGCCCAGCACTGAACTAGCGCCCAGTCTTTGTCTACATACCTAAAGCCTAAACACAAAAGTAAAGCGACTCGCGAAACTCCTAAATGTTTATCACAAAGAATGTAATGCAGAGTTTCTCGGGTAAAGAAGATTTGAAGTGTGGAGCTCCAGCTGCCCTGTCCCTGTGCCTGACTCCTCCCTTTCGGAGAGCAGGCACACTACCTCCCCTCTTTTCCCTTCTGCCCCCTTTTCCCTCCCTCTCTCCGTGCCTTATCCCAGCGCTCCTTCTTGAGACGGTGCAGTGATGTTTAATGAGGAAAAACGAAATGGTCACTTTACAATAAGCTACAGTGTGCTTGTTTATGTAAATACGTAAGTAACTTGTAAGGTATACGTGTGTTTTTTTTCACTGTGTAACACTGACAGTGTAATGAAAAGTGATACCAAGCAAACATTCAAGCTGATTCTTTAGAGTTGTAACTTAAATGACTAAATGTTATAGTCTGATCCTCAAGAGAAAATTACGCTAGGAAAAAAAAAAAAAAACTTGTTTTAGACATAACTTCCCAGCATATAACATGCATTGACGCTAATTAATTTTTACCAAGCAAACATTCATTACGTTTTGGGTGCATCACTTTGGGTGATCCTTAATATGAGCAAATTCATTATCTAAAGTTTGTCAATGCATTAAGTAATTTAAATATGGTAATGATCTTTGGCAAAACAAGAACTTTGGGAGAAGAAAACACTAAAAACTGCTAAGTAAAATGGGTAGAAAGCTTGTTTAAGAGGGTTCTGAAACTACCCAGCACAAATTCAAATGAATAAATAAATACAAATTTAAAAATTATACACTGATAAAAAAATAAAAGAATAAACGTAATGACAAGATAAACATACAACTAAAACATTTTATATAAAACACAAAGCACTTAATATAAGCTGCTGGGATGTAATTTACCAGGCAAAATAAATCCTGTTATGTACTTTTTTTCCCTAAAGCTTCATAATCAGTGACCTGATTATGAACTATTATAAAAACTTTTTTTATTAATAAGAGGGTAAAATTGACATATAACAACAGCATAAAAAGGTGGGTATAAAAATATGTGTTGTCAAACAGAGTGTTTCAGTAGGCTTTTTTGCTTTAACACTCATCATGTACATCATGTATGCTTCTTTGAAATAGGGATTCCTTTTCAGTATTTCAACATTTTATAAATATTTTAGTGCATTATTACCTCTGACAACTCTGACTCTGACAACGCTTTATATAAGTTTATTTTTTCATCCATATTTGTTGTCTGACTAATCAAAATGTAATATGTAATGTGTCTGTGTTTCAGTAAATATCACTCCATCTAACTCAAATTTAATTCTCATTGCATTATTTCAGCAGCACAGCCATCTATCATGGAATGCGAAATAAAATGACAAGCTTATATGGTAAAGAACTCTGTCTTTACACCTCAAAGTGGGACCTTACCGTAAACATCGAAAGGAGAACTGTACCTCCTGTGGGTTATTCCTAATCAATATACATAATCAATATACAGGGAAATAAGGATGTTAAAAAAGACCTTCTGGGCTCACAATCAATCAATGGGGCAGTAACAGATTTTTTCACAGTTGAAAATCATTCTCTAATCTCTTAAGAAGGATCTGACTGCGCGTGTGGCCGACAAGTAAAGCCAAGTAGAGTTCATTTTATGCCATACACACTACTGATGTGTCTGTCTGAAAGAAAAATCCAATAAGATAATTGTTGTGTGTTATGTTGGTGATCAAAATTAATTTACCATAAAACATGTGGTTCTTGTATGCATTCACAGCAATTTAATCCTGTTAGAGTAAAATAAAAAGGGCTTGCAATAATATATGCATTGATATATCATGCTGAAATGTAGTGTACCTGTGTCGTGGGTTTTTTAAGCTTTTCACCTTCTGTGACAATAATCCAAAATATATATGGTCCAGATATATATATATATAAGATATTCTATATTATATATATATATATATTAATATTATATGGAACATTTGCGAATAATTGAGAAGAGAGTGGGGAAATGCAGAGTTTGTAATACAATTAGATCCATGCACAAATTCAAAGAAAACCAATATAGCTCAAAACAACCAGTTATCCAATGTTCCCAGCTGCAGATTTATAGTTACCAAAAAGGGGGGTAAATGTAGAAAAAAAACAAGCCAAGCAAAACCCTCTGACCAAGATCATCCATTACACATAACATCTAACATTTATATATGTCAACTGCGAAAGCCACATTCATGTGTGTTCATTGTACATAAAGAGATTTGGTGCATTCGGAATTCATTGGAACTGACATATTATGAATAATGTTTTCTGTTCCAAAGTGCTTTTTATTTAACTAAATACCAGTTCACATATTTAAAAGCAGATGGCTGAAATCAGTCTAAAAGTTCCAGACATGGATAACACATGATACACCTTTCTATTTTGTTAACTCGCAATCATCCATTCTGCTGAAGTGGATGGAGAAACTGATATAGACATGTAGGCAGTCAGTCAGTACTCTTTGTAAATCTCTCTTAGAGAGATGGATGAGAAAGAGAGGGTCCACAGAGGAGAGGAGAAACGAGAGGAGGGGTAAGTCAGAGCAGGGATTGGGGGTGGTTAGGAGGCCTGCTGTCACGATGCCCGAAAAGTATTCCATCAAGAGGAGGGGCCGGATGCCGGGCGGGGATTGAGATTCATTGTCCTCAAGGGGTGGCAAGTAACGCGTGTTCTCTCACGCGCAAGAACTATATTCAGAAGTCGAGGCGGGCCTCGAAGAGGCGTCAAACGCAGCACATCAAAAAAGGCAGATGGTGGCCAATAGTCGTCTTGAGGAGAAAGAAGGGTTAGCATGTCCCTATCTTGGGGCCTCGCTTTGATGGCCCGTACGTTGATTCTGCACCCAATTAAACAGATTCAGACTACTGGACTTCACATTGACAGCTGTGCAGGCACAAGGCTACGCCCCTGCTCTTATCTGATGGACGCTTTGTATACCTATGTACCATACAATCAATAACCAGCTCTTTTTAGTCGCTGGCAGTGTACTGGGATAAAACGAGCACTGGTGATTGCTCTTTTGAAGATTGCGCACATTTTATGATGTAATCCTGGGGCAAAGCAAGGCAGCTTCTTCCGAACAATGCAAGGTTTAATGACATAATTGTCGCATGGATAAAACGTGAAATAAATCTCACCTGGGTTCAAAATCACATGTACGATCCTCAGCGAGTTAAGATATATACCAAATTTATACTCAGTTTCGCTCAATAAACTTTCTTTTGTATTCTATGTATGGCTTGGGGGAAAAACAAATCCGCAAGAAGACTTCATAACAGTGCTGGCAGAAGTCTTCTCTGATGATATAATTTACGGTATTTTTATTTTGGATGTTTTCCTTCTTTCTGCATTAGCTGCAACCTAATAATACACAGTAGACTAACAACCATTAAACTATCAAAACAATTACAAAAAAAAAAAAAAAAAAAGTTAAATGTTTTACGAAGTTGCTATTTGCGTCCAAAACCGACACCCCTCTCAAAAGCAACTGTAATAAGAAGTCCCCTGACTGTGGCCTGCATTCTCAAGAACAAGAGCAAGCGGCTAGGCATATGTAATGTATGCCTGAATATTACATGAACAACACTAGTCCAATTCATGAATTATTTCCTGTGCTTATGATATTGTATTACAGGCATCACAGGTCACTCACTGACAGGTTTTCAGCTTATTCATGGTTTCACACAGTCCTGTCATTCATGAATTGGGTGTCAGGCGATTTAACTCATAGCTGTTGGCTGTTTTGTATTTTTTATTTTTTTTGTAAAAGACTCATTGATATTATCTCCATCTGAGTGTTCGACTCTCCGTTGACCCAGTAAATCCTCTCACAAAGGAGAGGACCTGATTGAGAACTAATCCACTGCTGTATTGTCTTCAATATAGTCTAAAGAGGATAATGTGTTTGCTGCTGTACCGCTAAAACAGTGGCCAGTTGGGCACAAGTGTGAGAAGAGTTGCGATTCGTGTTGGTGCAGTTGGTGGTGAGATGCCTTTACTTCAGCTTCTCTTCAGCAATATTGGTACTAGTTCCTCTGGTCATCACTTGCTAGGAGGGTTTCTTGTGTCTTTGAATATAATACTAAAGGTGTGTTGGTCTGATATGAGTGCGCACCTGCAAGGGCAGGGCGGGGCTGGCCCCTCACCCTGCCCTAAAATCAAAAAGGGATATTTGTGAGATTATTTTGAGGCTGTGAAAAATAATAAACGCAAAACTCTATCCACTTCAGCTAGTTAAGTAATTTTCTGACTGATTGTATCCCGAGGTGGATTCTATGCCAGTTTTGAAATGACAGCATAATGAAAGTGGTATGCGAGTTGTGTCTTATCGACAGGGATTAGAGGGGAGAAATGAAAAAGGAGGGGTTGCTGAGCCCTGTGTGGCATGAATTTGATTATCTAATGGACGGCAGTGGAAAAGCGTGCTAATTTTGCTAAAAAAAAAGTGTGAGAGCTCAGGCTCTTTATTTCGCCCCTGGGGTTGCCACTCAGTGGCTTCTCTTTTTATCATGCATTTTAGTCTCAGACTCACTTTATTTTTCTTTTGTGTCATCGCTTTCTCACTTTCTTTCACGTTACATTGATGCAATAGCCCACAGAGGTTATTAATATCTCTATGTATGAGCACAGTGCATGCAAGCGTGCACAATTTAATCCCTTTTTGTCATTTTTTCTTCTGTACTGCTGTACTGATATGAGTATTTTGGCTATAGTGTCCTACAGACAAAAAAAAAACAAACAAAAAAAAAACACTCAAGGCAGCTTATCAATATCTGATTTATATAAGTGTATTTTCTGCATGGACTTTTTTTTTGTCACGCACACAGAATTGGTGCCCTTCTAGGTAGACCCAAACGCATCAAATCAAACTTTATGAGCCACCACTGGAAATCTTATTTCACGGTCGTACTGATAGGAAATATTTGAATATTGGGTCACAGAGTGTTAATTTCATTCTCACTAGCATCTTCTGTCACTTTAAAAGAGAATATATAATTTGGAACATAAAGATTATTAATTTCTAATATTTATTAATTTAGTAATTATTCATTTAATGTGGGATTGGACAGTATGGAAAGTTCTCACAATAAATTACTAAAAACTACTTTTCAAAATAACTTTAAACTACTTTGTTCTTTTATATAAGGATCTAACTATATGATAATTCTGACTGATAACAGTAAGCCAATAATTAATTTACACGTTGTGGCAATAAATGGCTGATTTTTAAATGCTACAAGTTTAGGCATCACAATATGAAAACATTTGAGATTTGCTAAAGATTACATTTAGCAGTGTTATTAAATTGTTAGTGTTTTAAAAGATTAACTTTAAGCGAGTGTTAGATGATGGCAGAGGTAATGGGAAATTAACATGATAAATAAAATATTTAATATTCGCTGCTATATTGTGCATGCCTACTTCTATAATCTAAGATACACAACACTCAGTGTACCTGGATATGTTTGTCACATTTTACACACATTAAAGTAGAAAAAGCACAAAGCAAGGAAAGAATCATAGATGTTTGATAGGTCCTTTTCATTCATGTTTGTCCAGTTTATTTTCAAAAGTTTACTATGTGTGGGTTGATTTGTGGGTGGGGGGTGTCCTCTGTTTGATCACAATAGCCAGTACTAGATTGTGTTGATCAGTTGAGTGATTAGGTCCAATAACAGACACACGCTCTGATGCTGTGATACTTAATGAATCACATGTCTCACACTGTAGTGTGCAAGTCCTCTACAGCAACTTCTCTCGCTGAAAGGCGAACTAACATCCCTCTGGAGCAGCTATCAATTGGAGAATTGCTATCAATATTTCATCAAACTGCAGCCTGCATGGTCAACATCAAAGACGTAACTCTTGTTTAAAGCAAACCTAGGCTTTTTGTCTTGGATCCTAAACTAAAGTGTTTGAAGGGGCTGTGACTAAGGAGTGGTTGAAAAAACACTAAACATCAGTCTGTCTTTTGGACAGAGGAAAAGGTGATCTCAGAGGATGGGTTATGACCTCTCAAGAACAAATTCCTCTGATATACACCAGTGTGTAACAGATTCATGAAGATACTATGGTAATACAAATCAATCATATAAATAAATATCTTCTGGTTCATCAATGTCCAAATGCCATTTAGTGTCCAAGTCATGATCACAATCTATTTTATTGCTCAGAGATCTCTATCATCGCTCAGGAGATTTAAAGGGATAGTTCACCCAAAACTAAAAGTAAATTTCTCACCCTCTTGTTGTTCCAAACCTGATATTTTGAAAAAATGTTTGTAACCAAACAGTTTTGGGGACCATCCATTATATGGTCACTTTGGTCATTTATTCTTAGTATGTCATGTTTTGGCAATTCTGTCTCAGATGTTTCTCCTTTTAATTTAGGGAAAATAAAAACAGAATCTATTGAAAAAAATGTGCATAAAATTATAATGTAGCACTCTAAAATTAATATGGCAGATAATTTGGTTTAATAATATGTTTAAATTCTTAATGAAATTTCTGACTTCAGATTGCAGTGTTTTGGCAAATATAAACACAGTCTCAGATAACATTAAAATCTCTTTAGAAACTCTACAGGAGATGCATTTTTCATGATATGGTCTTTTTTTCCTATGGTCTTTTTCTCAGAAAAAAAAATCAGGAGACCTGTTTCACAATGAATCTGTCTAAATGAATTATGTCAATAAGAAACAATCAAGATTTTAAAGAGATCTAATTTGGGATTTTTTCCCCCAATGCATGCACATCTTAAAATCATAAGCAATATTTTTTTTTTCAAAGATTCCAACTGCTGTTTTGACACAAACATAGGCCAACACAAAAGGTTATGTTATGTTGCATTTCACTAAACAAAAGCTTTTCAAAAGTCCCATTAAACCAGATCACAGCCATGCAGAACAAATGTTAAAACAATTAAGACATTCGGAGAGAACATCAGACTTTCACAGCATGAAAAAAGACCCTTCAAAAGTAAAGTCTGAAGCGCTTGTAAGGAAGAATGAGTTCTCGTACAATAGTCTGGAGTGGCTACCCCACAGTCCATTGTTGTTTGTGGTCTCCAGTGTTCTGGACATCAGAGGAATCTCACAGTCATCTTCGCATCTGCCTTTTTGTGTGTGTGTGTGTGTGTGTGTGTACACGTGCGTGTGTGTCACTCAGAGGAGAACAGTGACAAATGACACCCATCGTCCATTACACTTATCACAGTGCAGGTAACACACACACAGGCGGCAGCATGACTGAGATGAAATGGGAATGTGAGAGAAAGATTCTATAAATGGAGAGGATTAGTAGATGAGGGATGATAAGAACAGCACTGCAGTTTGGAATGACAGATCCTGAGATGGGTTGGCACCCAGGAAAACCAGTTGAGAGCTTATGAAGAGGTGTTTGGGAACATAATATCATTCCATCCTGAGATTCAAGAAAAAAAGAGAAAGCAATGACGAGATTACATCGCAGTGGTTAGGTTGAACAAGGGCCTTTCATATTTAACCTTCAGTTAACCTTTTCTGGGAGGTGATGCACTCAAAACTATGATTTAGCTTCATGAATCTTCGTGAGTATATACTTACTGTAGGTAAGACTGAATAGAAATCATATGGGCTATGAACAACATAGACATTCATGAAAAGATCTTCTTCTGTACTCCACAAATAAAAAATAAAAAAGGATTTTAGAATGACATGAGAGTGAGTAAAAGACTGAATTTTCTTTTTTGGCTTAACCATTCCTTTAAGCCACAGGCACATACAAAATTAAACAAACATTCAAATTCCACACATAAACAACCGTGCATGCCCACACACATACTCTGGGGAGTTCTGTAATGAATGGGGTGCTCTGAGACACAGGTGCTGCTCCACTTTTGAAATACACTCTCATTTCATAGCTTTTGGGCTGCCCTCTGCGCCACTTCCCTCTCTTGTGTAATTGACCTGATACAGAGAGAAAAAGAACAAGACAGTTGGAGGCAGAGAAATATGCTTTGAGCATAAAAACTAAAGCCTTATTAGCCCCCACACCTGTACTGTTGGTTGTGGTCTTGTTTTACACTGGTTTTCCGTTTTTCTAACGTTCAGCACGGACTCAAACCCAACCTAAATACTGCGTACACCACCAGGTGGAGCTATTGTGACTCAAAAGTGCTGTAATTAAATTGTACTGAAACCCATGCACATTCGCCATCTATCGGAGAACAATCTGAATTGCACCATCCTCCCTAAAGAAAAAAATATATTTGAATTACGAAGTGAGATTTTAAAAACAAATTCTAGATAAAGTTTAAGGAGAGAAATCAAAGTATTCTCCAGTTTCACTATAACCTACAGATATCACACACATTATATAAGCAGAGGAGGCCTGACACTGCTTGTGCTCTTCTCAGTGCAGGCATACAACCATGAGCAGCATGGTTAAACAGAACCACATGAAGGACTTCTGTGGTTCCATCAGAGCCAGGGAACTTGCGAAGTGTGCGTCATTTGAATTTTCATCTCAGCTTACTGAAAACAAAGCAGTTGCAGGCCATTGAAAAACATGTGCAATTTGCAAAAAATTGTTTCATAAGAGCTCCAATTTTATTTCATAATTGTAGATCTTGTAAGTTAATTATGTTTGTTCTTCAAAGAATGTTACCTAATACTTGGCAAAGGATCATTCGTTTTTAGCAGGCATACAGTAGGTCTTTTGTGCTATACCATAGACTAATTGCATGAAACTTTGTTTGAACAGTAGAAGTATGCCTATCATATCTCAAAATCTATTAATTAATATATCCACCTTTAAAACGAAGTGACATCTTCCTTTAACAAGTGACATCACCTCAGTCAGTATACTGATAAATGTTAAGAAATAGCCAAATAGGAACCACAAATTGTTTTAGCTAAACGTTGTAGGTAATGCAACCTTTTTAAAACTGAACATAGTAATCTAATGCAAGCATTACTAATCTTAAGAAGGGTTAAAAGTGAGATATAGTGAAATGCTCTTGAGGGTGAACTTGACCTTCTGTGGACTTCTGTTTCCTGGATAAAACGTTTTCTCAAAAGTCATTGTTGGCAGGGTTTCAAAAGAAAAATAGCCCTTCAAAAATGGATGGCAAACTCCAATTCAAATCCAGTTCCATTTTGTTATGCAGTTTAAATTAATTCTACACTGATAAAATAAAGCCCCAAACTTTTTATCATCATTTTCATTTTCAAATACCTCATTAGCATAGCCAATTTACTCATTGAAACTATTAGTTACAAACTATCTCTAAAAAAAACCTTACTAACGTGTTCTATACTAGCACATTAATTTTAAGCAACGAGAAACTGCTCCAACAGTTTCAGTGTGCGAGCAAACTGTTTGAATAGTTCGAACTGAATCGCAAACCAATTCAGACACTAACTACTTGAACAATTAATGGAAAGGGCAGAGTCAAAAGAATGATTAATTCACAAATTAGGTATTGCTTGTTCTGATTCTAAACAAGAGACAGAAAATATGACACATGGTTGATGAAACATTAGTAAAGTTTTGCTCTTGTCCCAGTGAAAAATAGCACCCAAGATGGCTGCTTATGCCCCCACTCCAAACTCCTACTGCAGGCTATATTGTTATAGTTCAGTGAAATAACTCTTCTCAACCAATTACGGTGATATGCTAGTAGACTAAGCTGTTGGCTTGCTAACTCAACAGGAAAAGAAAGGAAAATATTTAATGTTTGCGATATGCAATTGAAAAAAATTATTAATTCACATATTTTCATTATTAAGAATGAATACCTGGGCCACTGGAAAGGCTTTATTGGGGAAGGGAAATATGATTTTGTTCCTGAATGACAAAGTTCTCCAAGGCCCTGTTTACACCTGAATCACTTTTATCCACTTTCGACCCCTTTTCTTGATTTCTTTGAGTGGACGGTCTATGGTTTTTTGATGACACTTACTTTGTAAAGAATTTAAGTATTTTACAAAAACTTTCTAACTTTCTGAGTTGAGTGTGTGATGGGTCGCTTCAGAAGGGATGTGCTCCAAGGAAGAGAGTTCTAGAAAGGTTCCCATATTTCAGTCATTTACTACATATTTTCTGTACAGTGAGTGTTAGCACAGAAGCATAGGTATAGCATTAGTATGCATACAGAATGTTGTTGACATGATTGACAGTTTCCTGTCGTGAGAAGAATGTAAAGCAGAGAGAGAGAAAGAAAGTGAGAAAGACAATGGAGTGTGAGAGAGAGAGAGCAGACAGATAGATGTTAGTACTGAAGCTGTGGTCTCACCTTAAGGCTGCAGGTACAGCCTCTCTCTAAACCCTCTAAACCTCAATAACATCATACTTGTTTGTCTCGTGCTTTGGAAAAATAACCTTATCAACACCAATTTGAAATTTATTCAAAAAATTGCAATGAATGTAGTGAATTAATATTATATACATAAATGGCACTATATATATTAATAATATATATATATATATAATATACTACTATATATATATCTATATAGGATGGTGTGTGTGTGTGTGTGTACTGTGTACATGCATTGTAAGTCTTGAAACACCATCATTATTATATCTTGTTGTGAAGACAAAAACAACCGATCTGCAATTCTGAAACGATTTATAAATATTTGTGTCACTAGTGTTGTCAGCTTTTTCCTACAACTCTGCACTACAGGCAGCTGATATGTCATTGCAGTTGCCTCTGCATGCATGGTCTAATTCTGTATCTAACACACCATAAATCTGCTGTGTCACTGTTACCATGCAATTACTACCATAACGGAAGGTGCATGCCAATCAGACCTTTTTTCACTATTCAACATTTTTCTCAATCCACACCAGCCATAACATTCATAGTGATAACATGGCAGTGCAGAGAAGCCACATTCACAAACTTTTCTCTTACCACAGAAAATACGTTACACACTGCTAAAAACACCATGTGGCTTCTGCTGGGGTTTAAACATAAACAAAACCTAGGGGTAATCAATGATAATTTGTTTATGAGTAACATCATTATTAACAAGATATAATTTCAGAATCTGTATGGAAAATATCAAGTTTGTTTTCAAAATGCTTAAGAAGCATTGAAAAAAATGTTGTTGACCTCAGAAAAGTTAGCAGACCACTTTTATAAGACCTCTATGGTGCTTTTTTGTAATTTTGTAGCTTGACAGATATGGTCACCATTCTCTTTGATATTTTGAAAAGAGTGGCCAGGATATTCATAAATATTCAAGAATGTCATACGGTTTGGAACGATATGAGGGAAAGTAAATTACGACAGAATTCTTTCCAGACATCAAACACATTTGTTTTATTATTTTTACTTTCCTGCTAGTGAATCCTGAACCAAGCAGGAGTTTAAGCCTTCTTACAGAGTCTATCGAAAGCTGTATCTGCACCATTCTTCTTCAGATTTTTTTTCCCTTTTTTTTTTCCTGTGGTTGTGCCTTGTGGTACATCATCTATGTTTGTACAGGCATAAATTAACCAATACCAGTGCCCCAATGCCAGTGCCCTGAAGTGCTCCTAATCTGATGCCATGTCTGTTATTTACCCTTACAAGTGAATGACTTAACCACAGTAGTAAGCATTAAACTTATTACTTGAGCACATCATGTCTGTATTATAACTTCTGTACTGTCCTGTTGGACATATTAAGGGCTTTTCTTCAACTTTAGACAACTTGGATACTTTTTATCATGTACGCCCCTTCATCACTTACATCTGCTACTAAACATTAATGATTACACTATGATCTAAACACAGACTGAAATAATAATGTAGACAATTTTGATTGTCCAACAGTTCTTTCATAACCAGCCACAAGCTGTAAATTTGTACAGAATTGTAATTTGTTTCTAAAGGTCCATGGGCCAAAAGTGAATGAACCCATGAAAAAATATAGATTTTATGAAAAGAAAATTTTCACTTTATTTATAATACAAAATTAAATCCATTACACTTAAAAAAAAATAAAAAAATCTATTTACAATTTACAATATTTTTGTAACATGTATTCTAAAAAAAGTATGTAAATCATAATAGTATACTCATAGCATACATTACACTGCTCTAACTGCAATCATCCTTGCCAAAATTGTGGTAATCGCTCAGAACAGAATTAGGTCCACGAATGGCATCACTAGGTTCTGTCATTCAGAAACATGGCTTTTCATATCACTGCTATGCTAATGACACTCAACTCTACCTCTCATTCCATCCTGATGATCCGACGATAGCTGCTCGAATCTCAGCTTGTCTAACAGACATTTCATGCTGGATGAAAGACCATCACCTTCAACTCAACCTGGCTAAGACAGAACTGCTTGTGGTTTCAACAAACCCATAACTTTATCAAAATTTCACTTTATGAGAATTAGGCTCATCAACCATAACTCCTTCAAAAACAGCTAGAAACCTTGGAGTTGATTGATGATAAGCTGAATTTTTCAAACCACATTGCTAAAACTGCCCGTTCCAGCAGATTTGCTTTATACAACATTAGAAAGATCAAGCCCTTTCTTTCAGAACATACAACACAACTCCTTGTTCAAGCTCTAGTTCTATCCAGGCTGGACCATTGCAATGCTCTCTTGGCAGGTCTTCAAGCTATTCATCAAACCTCTACAATTAATCTAAAATGCCGCTGCAAGATTAATCTTTAATGAGTCGAAAAGAACGCATGTTCTTCAATTTGCACTGGCTACCAGTAGCTACTTGCATTAAATTCAAAGCATTAAAGTTTGCCTACAAAAACCACCACTGGCTCTGCACCCATTTACCTAAATTCATTACTTCAGAGTTATGTGCCCTCTAGAAGCTTACATGCTGCTAGTGAACGGCGTATTATTGTGCCATCTAAAAAAGGCACAAATCACTGTCACAGACTTTTTCATAACTGTTTTTTTTTTTTTTTTTTTTTTTTTTTCTTTTCCTATTTTTCTTCCTCCTGGTGGATGACCGCCTAAATCAATCGAGCCCAGTGAGTAGCATACCATCTTCAAGAAACGACTAAAACACATCTGTTCCATCTTTATTTAACCCTCTAACTCTAGCACTTTCTATTCTGTTTTAATTCTACTTTATCTATATGTATCTTTTTCTTTTTTTTGCTCTTTATTTAAAACAAAAACAAAAAAAACAACAACAAACCAACAACCAACAACTACGCTGCTCTATTTTTTCCCTTCCTACTCCTACACTTGTTTTTCCCTTACCCCCTGCTAATGACGCATACCTGCCCCGCTAATTAGGCTCCATCCTAAAAGAAACGACCAGCACCTTGTCTCTTGAACTTATATATTGTTGCTCTTTTGTTAGGTTAGACGGCTTTTATTGTCCTTATTTGTAAGTCGCTTTGGATAAAATCGTCTGCTAAATGACTAAATGTAAATGTAAATGTACAAAATCTATGTCTCCACAATCTACCATCATGTACAGCCAGAGGGCCATACAGGAATAATACTATCATAAAGCACATTCCAAAGGCCTTGCCCAAAAATGTTTGCAGTTATAAGGACCTATAACTCCTATAAAAATGACACTCTGTAAATGAAGAAGTATTTTAAAAGGTTGTCAATACTGTAGGCTGTTCTATAAAGATAAAACAGGGGTGGTGTCAGTATCAGACATAACAGAGGGCCTCTTGGGAACTTGTTGCAATTTGCTGTTGTTGACCAGTCCCAGGCCACAGGACATGCGCTGAAGCAGGCTGAAGAGATCCTTCTGAAAGCGAACGCCGATAAATACGTACAGGATGGGATTCAGACAACAGTGTGTGTAGGCAAGACACTTCACAATTTGCCCAGCCATGTCTAAGCTTTGCATGACTTCACAGTTTGTTATTGTAGTGTTGTTGGCTTGGCCTGCTTCTATAATCAGATATCCGTTGAATGGCAGCTGTGAGAGAACAAAAGCGGCCATAACTGCAAAAATGACCCTTAGAGCCTTGTGTTTTTCAAAGCTTCGAGCCTGCAGGAGTTTACGAATAATGACTGAATAACACAACACAACGACAAGCAATGGGAATAGGAAGCCGACACTGACCTGTAAAGCCAATACCAAGACTTTGGTACGATTGTTGTCTGTGATTGAATACACCATGACACAGGAAGTGCTCTGGGGGTCAATATTTTTTACTTTAGCAAAGAGAAATTCTGGTAGAGCTAAGAGGCAAGAGGCGAGCCACACAAAAACACTAGTTATCTTACTATATAGCATTCGTTTGTTTTTGTAGTTGTGAGCTTCGATTACATGAACGATGGCAATGTAGCGGTCCACGCTAATGCAGGTGAGTAAGAGCATGCTAGCAAAGAAGTTGATCTTGTAGACCGCAGAAACTCATTTGCAAATGGCCTGGCTGAACACCCAGCCCTGAGCGGCATTTGTTGCCCAGAAGGGCAATGTGCCTAGGAAGAGAAGATCAGCCACTGCCAGGTTCAGCAGTTACACATCAGTCATGGTCTTGAGGCAGTTTTGCACAGTTGTGATGATCCAGTAGAGAGGGGGCTCGAAGGTCTTACTGAAGTGTCGCACCAACTCTTTGTTACATAATCCACCCAGGTCTGATTCATAGTCATCAGTATCAGTTGTCTGAAATGGACAAATTTGATATATTCAGGCACTTCAAATTCTGTGCAATGACTGTTTCATTTGATTTATAAAAGTACTTCTTGAAAACCAACTGTACCAATCATCTAAAGCAGTGGTTCTCAATTCCATCCTTGCATAGCACCGCTCTGCGCATTTTGCATGCATCTCATCACTTCAGACGCTTCTTGTATTTGACCGTAAGTGCCCTGCAAAGTGGACATCACAGGATATTTCACAATGATTCCCGTTTAAATAAAGTGTATATGTTTTATTCAAAGGGCTTTAAAGTGTGTGAGATGTAATTTAACCCTCATAAGGTCTTTGGGGTCAATATGACCCCAATCAAATTTTCTTTAGTTAAATAAAAGGTTCCCTTCATCTCAGTGTAATAAGATTTTGTGACTTTTCAACATTTTCTATCTGTATTCACATTGAAAAAATAAAAAAAGGGCTTGATTCGGTTGTTCTGAAGGTATGTAAAAAATTTTTTTTTACAAATCTGGTCTTTGGGGTAAATATGACCCCAATTGAAAATGAATGGGAAGTGCAAAAAAATCTATATATTTTATTTTCATTTGTCAAAAAAATAAAAATAAATCCAGCATAAATCTGAAAATTTTCACACAGAAATGGAGGCCTGGTACTAGATCCCAAATGCAATGTAGAAAAGACATGCTCACTCACATGCACACACACACACGTACACGTGTGACTGCAACAAAGAGCATTTTTATAGAAATTGGCAAATAAAATCAGTAAATCCTGCATTAATCTGAAAATGTCCACACAAAAACGAAGGCCTGATACTAGAGAACAAATGCAGTGTGGAACGAGCAAACTCACTCGTTGTTTTTATTTTACTTTTTAGATTGAAATAAAATGTGCCTGCAATCAAGTTTTAGTCACAATTTGTGTGGCATTTCTGCAAATTTATGTGGCATTATTGCAAAAGAAGGGCCTTCAAAATATTTTTTTTTTTTTTTTTTTTTTCCTCAAACAGCAAAAACGAATTCTAACCTTTGAGAAAAATACTGTTTATAATGTATTTTATAATGTTTCAATATATATTTACAAAATATATATCAGAAAAGTTGAGAGAAGAGCAGTTAGCCACTTCCAGAAAAATGAATGGATCTCTATGGATCTTTGCTGGACATATATGGTCACTACACTATTCTTTCAAAAACTGTGATTTCTACAAGTTTTTCTCTAACCAGCAGATGGCAGATGTTTACACCTAACACCTAGATCAATATTCAGAAACAACTTAAATTACATTTAGATCATCATTTAAGTGATTTTTTCATAAAAAAATAATATTTCACATGCAAGCTAATGGTGTAGTTGAGGAATTTTGTGGTAAACAGGTAGAAAAATACTTAATATCTCCCAAAACACAGCATTAATGTATAGATGAGAAGTGATTGAGAAACATAGATATATATAATTATTTGTGATGATTAAAATTTATAAATTTTTTACAATTATTCTTTCAATGTTGGGGTCATATTGACCCCAAAGACCTTAGTGTAAACAGGAAACGTGGACCTTATGAGGGTTAAATTTTATGTTATTATGTCACACTTCACTAGTAAGTTTTGTATGTGTGTGAAGACACTGCAGGCATGGTGTTGCGTATAAATTTGTAAATAATGTCCAAAGTGAGTAACTTTGCTTCAGGGAGTAAGGAGAAAACACTATGTAGGGGACCATGTCAGCGGAAGGACCCAAGACAGTTCATTGCAGGAGATCTTCTTCCAATGAGTGGTGATCAGGTGTGTTAAATAGGAGCCATGCACAATATGCAGAGCGGTGGTGTGTGAGGAATGGAATTAAGAACCACTGATCAAAGAAACAGTAGCCTTGTCCAAATACCCACACTTGCGGTCTTTGCACTTGACCACTTGACTACTTATATGACGTATTTCCTGTATTTGGCCCAAGTGTTCAAGTTAGCATGAAGACCACAAGTGTGTGTCGAACTTTTCATTACCTGATGGGACACACTTAAAATGCAAGTGTTTACATAGCTTCATTTTAATTTTAATTTTAAATACTTTGCATTTAAAAATCAACTTGTAAATGTCTGTTCAGTAGTCCTATAACATGACATTTTTCATTAAGTGATAAAAAGCAGTTGCAAATGTTGTACAAAATAAATATCACTACTCATCTTTGCACCAATAAAAAAGTAAAAACACTGTTTTTCTACCAAATTATATGTAATATCTAATTATTATATTAATATTTAACTTGCATTGGAAAGGTTTCCGTGACCTCTCGCGAGATCTCGGCAAAAAGTCTCACGATTTATTTCCAGAACATGATGCATGATGGGATACACCAAGCCTCGAATAGCGCTCCGGAGCGGTATTCGAGATAGTGTGGATTTAGTGTGCGTTAAGGGCACTGCGTATTTAAGACCTGGGACAGTCTTGCGCACTTACTTCCTGTCGCTCGCACGCGCTCTCAAGTGGCCAAGACCACAAGTGTGGGTATTTGGACAAGGGGAGTATCTCTTCTGTGTGTAACCCTTGATATTTCTATCCTGTTTTACTTCCTAGTCTCACTTCTTTAAAACCTGGTACTGCCCCTTTAAGAGGTTGGGTAGTTCATGCGGGGGGAGAGTGCACTGCAATAGCCTGCAGAGAGAAATGTGCATGAAGCACGGACATAACGCATAGCGTGCGAGTAATTTCGACTGTTGATTAAAATAAGCATTTATATTGCAAATTGCCTTTGAATAGCTGGTTTATTGTTTATATGTCAGCTGGGAGGTTGAATTTGAAACACTGTGGAAGAGAAGTCGAAGACTTATTGCTTTCCGTGACTTTTCTGAGACATTCTGGTGAGTATATTCTGCTTGTAACAAAATATTTAGTTGTCATTGTGTTATTATTTGAGCAAAACCATTCAGAATGTATTCATGTCAAAGGAAATGTGGTTAAATTGTTCATGTGGGTGTTGAAGATGAGAGCAGCTAAGTATAGCACCACGATACTAGTTTTGCTAGTCAAGGAGAGCACTAGGTGTGCAATGCTCATGCTTATTGTGTTTTTCACGTCGAGTGAAATTGCTAATGTATAAAATGTAACTCTGTTCAATTGATTTATGTAAAAGTGTATTGCTAGCTCTCAAATTGGAAAAAAAGTGTTCAAAGCAGGTTTGCTTCATAAACTTTATTTCATAGGAGGAGGAAAAGGAAAATATGAGTTAAAAATACATGTGATCTCTCTTACAAGGAATGGTTTACGTGTTCTGATGTTGTTGATGTAATCAATTTAAAATGTACATTTGTGCAGACTGGTTTTGTTCCCTTGGACCAGGGGTAGGCAAGTTCGGTCCTAGAGAGCCGCAGTCCTGCAGAGTTCAGCGCCAACCCTAATCAGACTCACCTGAACAAGCTAATCAATGTCTTCAGGATTACTAAGGCTATAGGCGGGTGAGTTTTGCTTTCAGGGTTGGAGCTGAACTCTGCAGGACTGTGGCTCTCTAGGTCTGAACTTGCCTACCAGCCTTGGATGGGTTCGGTGGATACAGTTGGACCTGAATCATCTGAGTGGAGTCCTCCGGAACAAATTCTCTTCATCTCGTCGCACTCTATCAACTCTTCTGCTCTTCATCATCTCGTCGCACTCGGTCAACTCATCAGCTCTTTTTTCTTTCGTACTTGATTAACTGAATGGTATTCCCGGTGAAGTGGTAGGACTGAGATACATATATATATATATTTTTTTTTTTCACACATTACATGGGACTGAGAAAGTTTTTTTCCAAACTTGAATTTTCAAAAATCAATTTCCTTGGGTTACAATTGCATTGTTATCAAGCTCAATTAATTGTTGGAGATTGAGTGTCATTCAATGTTAATCACTTTGGTTTTAAAGTGCCAGAGCAAAGAGCATTTAAATTGATTGCCTCACAAAATACATTTCTGGCTAACTTAAATTCTTGTGTGTGGCTTTATTTTACTTTTTCATGATATTTCATTTGTTCATTTAAATTGAGAATTTGATTTAAAAGGAAAAATACCCCAAAGCTCCTTGAACGAACTTAGACAATTGATTTTCAATTAGATCACAAATCCCTGAAGTAAACCCTGCTGATAAAGGGGGTTACATGTGGAACACGACAGGAGAGGTTTCGAGGAACATACTGGCCTCTGTTTTGGATTTGGACTGTCAAGCTCCAATATGGAAAAAATCTGAATAAATATATATAATAAAAGCAGTCTATATGACTTTTGCACTATATTCTGTAAATATTTTCTGCAAGTGTTCTCAAGATAAGTGATTCATTTGTGTGATGAAGAAAATTTGTTGTTACTAATAATCATCCCCTACATTATTTAATTTGCAGTTCCAGTTAAAACTTGTCATGTCACAGCTGGTCACCTTCCATTGACATCACATTGTTATTGTCATCAAAACTGCATGTGTCATGTTTAAAGTCACCATACATACAGTTATATGGCTTCATAAGATGAAGTTCCAAACATAGGTTCAGGAGGAGCCTAATCATTTGTAACGATGTACTTCTTCGGTGGGTGGGAAGAGTCATGCCTCTCAAGATGGCTTGTCCAATGAGAAAGGCTGAAATTCCAAGCGGGAGGTTGCAATTGCTGGAGGGTTTTACGACCCTTTGTGTGAGGGCATGGTAATTTGCAAATGAATCGAAATTACTAAAGATTCTCAAGACACTAATATATTGCCTACGTACCAACATATAATATACACTCTCGTTTAGATCATCAGAAGGTGAATTCATAGATACTAAACATGGTAGGATTACATATAGGTAAGATGACAGGAATGAGTGTTTCCATCATAAGCCGCATAAAACAGTATAAAATTCCAAGCGGGAGGTTGCAATTGCTGGAGGGTTTTACAACCCTTTGTGTGAGGGCATGGTAATTTGCAAATGAATCGAAATTACTAAAGATTCTCAGGACACTAATATATATTGCCTACGTACCAACATATAATATACACTCTCGTTTAGATCATCAGAAGGTGAATTCATAGATACTAAACATGGTAGGATTACATATAGGTAAGATGACAGGAATGAGTGTTTCCATCATAAGCCTGCATAAAACAGTATAAAATCTCAAAGACAACATACACAATGACCTGAAGGATATGTGTGTTCATTAAAAGAAAGGTTTTCCTATTAATTAATCAGAGAAGAGTCAATTTCTACTGTGCACTGTGTCTCTTCCTATGGAAAAGGCAGTGATTTTCCCTACTCGCATTCCATTAGGTCGTAAATGGCTCTGGTCTAGCAAAGGTGTCGTGGTTGCCATGGTAAACAGTGGCCTGTGGTCATTCGCAGACATACGGGCGCCCAGTCTATTGGGTGAGAGGTCTATGACGACTTGTTAATCTAATGAATAACTGATTTGTTATATCAAATGAAAAATTGTGTTTTTGATTGGTCCAGACGTCCCCCTTTTCGGATGTTGTTGTCCGTAGAATAGACAACAGCGAGTGACGTCAAAGGTGCAGAACAATCTAATACACACTTGTCACTCACGGCTGGGAGACAGTGGAGGCTCTCTGGCTGTTGGTGCCTCCAGAAGTGGTTGTGGTGCCGTGGTGGATGCTGTCAGGTGGTGTGCTGTGGTGATGTAGGCTGTAGCAAGGTGCGGGTCCTCGAGCTTATGCAGCAGGTGTCGAGGCTGTGTCACCTGTCATCCTGAAGTGAGTTGGTCTGGGTAAGATGGTTGTTTTGGGTGTTGTTAGCCAGTAGGCTATCCGTGGTACCTGCGGTTTGGAACAGCTGGGTTGGACTCTCACTGGTGAGAGTGCAGGTGGTGCAGGGATTGCCGGGAACTGTTATGGAAATTCTATAGTGTGTAGAGAATTTCCGACAGACCTAGTGATGATGGCAGGAAAGCGACAGGTGGTTGTGAGCTCTCTGCTTTGCTCAACGTCACTAGAAATCCGATGTTTGCGGTGTCGCTTGGCTCTTGTGGCGGCACCGACTTGAGCTTGCCTGAGTTGTGTTGGTAGAGCTTTCGCTGTTGGGCATGCGGGCCCGTTGCTCCATCCAACGTTGTCTGGATGCTTCTGGGGTGTCGACCGGTTTCAAGGGATGCTCCTCCCTTGGAGGGGCCTGATGCTGTGTTGCAGCAGGCAAGGAGTCAGAAGTTTGTCCTCCTCAGTACTCCTCAGTTGAGTTTTGTACAAGGAGCTCTTTTGCAAGTGTCAGCAGATCCTGTAACCCAGAAGTAGGCGTGTCAAGCTGTCCTTGTGTAGCCTCCGTTCAACACCTGTGTGAAGGGTGTGGAGGAGGACTGTCATTGGACATACCGTGGTGTTCGCAGGGTGAGGACAGCCTTTTCCATGGCTTCTGCCAGTGGTTGGTCTGGAACCTGGGTCTGTCGCCATGGTGATGGCTCTGTCCTCTTCTGGCTAGGGGCTTTCTGTAGAAGGGTTTTGCATTGTGGCAATGCTGGGTGCCTTCTGGTGCCCGCTTTGGATTCTGAGTTGTGAAGTTCAGAATCAACAGCGATCAGTCCATGTTCAGACTCTGGGTCTGAGAATTCCTTTATGATGGCTTGTTTAAACTGCTGGTAAGACTGCAGGATCAGCTCCTTTGATTTCCTCAGGGTCTCTGCAGTATTTAGGCTGCCAGATGTATTGTCTCTGGCAGCTCGTTGGGGTCTGTGGGGTCACACGTGTGTGTGTCTGCAGTGATCCTCTGAAAAGGTCCCTGCCCCACCCCCTTGTGACTGCTGGTGGGTGATGTTGTACCAGTGGGCTATGGCCCCCCCCTGCAGGTGCGGGACTCGTTGGGCGGGGGTTTTTTTTTTTTTTTTTTTTTTGTGTCTGGGAATGCTTGCCAGGGGAAGTTCTGTCTCGTGTTTTCCCTGTCTGTTCACCTTGTGGTCTGCAAGCATATTCCAGTTCATTTGTGACATTGAATTCACCTCGGGCTGCTTGCAGGTGGCATTCACATGCGTTGTTTCGGTTCGCCTGAATTAAACTTTTTTTTTTCTGCAGCTGCAGAGGTTTTCAGGGAGCTGACTTGTGAAGTGTCAAGCAGAAGGCTTTGGCTCCCCCTATAGCTGTGCACAGGCATGGGGGGCTTGCACTGCTGGCGACGTGGTGTTCAACCTGCTGTGTTTTGCTTAGGTCTATGCGCAGTCGTTAGTACTGTTTAAATTATTTCTGAACCATGTCAAGCTCCTCTTTAATTGCTGAGTCAGGGTTTGGACCTCAGCTCTGGCTGCATGCAGCTGGCCTTCTAAGGCCTTAGATCTGGTGTCTCTCTCATTTAGTTCCACATATGCTGTTTTTAAACAGTGACTTTGTGTGAAACAGTTCTCTTTTCAAGTCCTGTGTGATAGCTTTTTCCAGCGGCGCTTGGTGTCCAGCAGCTGTTAGAGCCTCCTGAAGACTGGTGATTTCCTTCTGTTGCACCATTCTGTGAGGTTCTTTGCATCCGTTCTGTGCTTTCTCTAGTTGAGCAGGTGTCAGTTCTCTGCAGAATTCTGTGACTTGCAGTTTCAGCTCATTTACCTCCTGTCTGAGGCCCTTGAGGGTGTGGGCCGAGGAGAGGATGATGCTGGTCAGGTCCTGGTGGTTCAGGCTGGGTGTCAGGTGTTCACTTGTCGCAGTCTCGCTGTTCCTTTCTTTGCCATTGCAGGTCGTTGGCTACTTTGAGCTGAAGGATGTCCATTACAGTGCTCTGCTCATTTTCCAGGTGGTCCTGGTGAGCTGGCAGGGCTGGATGTCTGTGGAATGTCTGAGACATACTGGCACACTTGTGGGAACACCAGAGAGAGAAAGGGACAAGACAAATGCAAGTACGTACAGAGGTGTTAAGCTATCTCTATGGGGAACGGCTGGTGAGAGGCAGCTAGTGAGGTAGGGTGCTGTGTTTTTGTGTTCGTGAACACAAAGAGAGAGTTTGAGTAACTTTGTTGAGGGGGCTGTAAGCAGGGGGGTTTTTTTTTCCAAGGAGGGCTGATGACCGGTTTATACATGTGGTCAAACTATTACTCAAAGCACTGATGGTTCACGGGTTTGGTCACTATGACAAAACTGAAATAAAATAAGATGAAATTAAAAAAAGAAAAGGAAGAAGGAAAATTTTACCTATTTAGGTTTTTTTCTTCTAAGAGATATGGCTAAGCAGGTGTCACTTGTGGGTGATGCTGTAATAGACTCATAAACCTAGGGTTAGACTGTTAGCTAAACTAGCAGGGACACACCAAATACCTCGTCAAAAAGAAAAAGAAACAATGGGAATTGTTCCTAGTTCTATCTTGGCCTACATTGTGTTGAACAGTAGCTGCCCTTCAATGTATTAGGCCTGGCACTGAGGAGTGAGGAGAAGTAGAGAGGAAACAGGGATTAGGCTACTAATAACCTGTATAACTCATTAAGGAAACAACAGTTGCTCGAAATACTGTAATCCTATCCAAAAACGACGAAGGTGATGGTGAAAAAACTAAAATAAGATAAAAGTAAAAACACAACAAAAAAAGGGTCCTATAGCTGTAGGAAACTTAAAGGGAAAAGTAAATAAACAAAAATTGATTTAATTAAGTCTCAAATTTAAATAAAATCAATTTAGTGGACTTGGGACATTCATGCTAACAAATTGGAAAATAATGCAAATAAAATTAAGAGAGATAGAATAAAGTCCAAACACAATAAATAATAAACAAGAAAACCAAGGATGTAGAGGAAGAGAGAGATTGGAAAAGTTACACTTTACACACCTATCTAAGTGTTAGTCGGTTGCTAAGAGCTAGCAGTAGAGGTAGGGCTTAGCTTAAATGCCTGTGCGGCGGCTAACAAGTTAGCATTGGCTACACGCAGTTCTTTGTTTACACACAGGTCTGTGAAGTGGGGGCTGTTGTCAGATTAACCGGAAGAGTCTGCTCACACTTCCGGGGTCACGTGTTGCTAGGAGACCAATGCAAACTCACATCAGGTGCAAAGGGGAGCATGCATGGGAAACTCATGCGGGGCATAACAGTCAGTTATGACATGTCCCATACAAATTCATTCACTAATCAAAACAGCACATTCACTTCACAGGCAATGGTGGATTCGTAGTTAGCTACGCTAGAATAACACCATTAATTTTACGTAAATGTTTCACATGAGCGAGTCAAAATGAAATACAATGATACGTAACACATAATAAGGCCTTAAATTAGTGAAATGAGGAGCATCGCTAAGATCACCTGCACAGTGCTGTAAACGGGATTTCTTCGCCCAAGATTAGACTGATTTATTCTGGTACCATTTAACGGGAATTGGGCTAAAACATGGCATAATCTGCAAGGATTTCTTCGTCAGAAAAGAGGTACCCTCTACTAAAAACAGAAATTAGGATTTCTTCGCTAAAATCAGGTTAGTTTCTTATCGTACGATTTAAACACATTACAGCACTGAAAACTTCTACTACTTGTAGGGAGGCACATTCAAGCTATAGTTTTATCTGATTTTGATCAGAAACTGGTATGCGCATGGATAAGAAGTTACGTAAATGTTTCACATAAGTGGGTCAATATGAATACAATCATACTTAACACATAAGGCCTTAAATCAGTGAAATGAGAAGCATCGCTCAGATCACCTACACAGTGCTGAAAAGGGGGATTTCTTTGTCCAAGATCAGACCGATTTATTCTGGTACCATTTATATGAGCTGCTAATCTGAGATTCCGTCGTCAGAAAAATACCTATGCTCCACTAACACAGAAATTAGGATTTCTTCGCTAAAATCAGGTTAGTTTCTTATTGTATGATTTAAACACATTATAGCACTGAAAACTTTCTACTGCTTGTAGGAAGGCACATTCAAGCTATAGTTTTATCTGATTTTGATCAGAAACTGGTATGCGCATGGATAAGAAGTTACTAAAATTTATGAGACAGACACATAAGATTGATTACTGGGTCCGCTTGCAAGCAATGTTTCAAACGACGCCACCGTTCTAAATTACTGCTCGTCCTGCATAAAGTAGGAACTATTATTTTCCTGGCCATGTGAATGCTGGGATTTTTCTGGCTAGCTTGTCAAGGTCTCTGGGGGTCACATCATGCGCTGCTGCAGGGATGCTTGGAAGGGACCCCCTCCTCTCTGTGGTTGCTGGAGGTATTATGGTTCTGTCTGCTGAGTTGTTAAGCAGAAAGTGTTGGCTCCCCCCTTCGTAGCTTGGTGCACCTGAGGGAGTTTGCACTGCTGAGTGAGGATGCAGGAGTAGGGTGTCTCTTCCACCTGCGTTATTTGCATCCTATAAGAGTACCTGAGTTCTCTTTGGACCATGTCAAGTTTGTCTTGAGTGTTGTTCAGCAGCTGTCAGAGCCTTTTGAAATCTATTGATTTCCTCCTGTAACTCCATTCTGCTGGGGTCCTTGTGGTCTACCGCTGTGATCTGTTGCTTGAGATCATTTACCTCCTGTTTCAGACCCATGAGGTTGTGGGCCAGGAAGCTGATGATCTTGGTGAGCTCTCTGTAGCCATAACTCTCGCTTGAGTCAGGAGTCTGTGGTACTCTTCCCTCTGTGTCCAGTTGCTTTCGGCTCAGTAGGTGGTCGTCAGCCCTGGGTAGAGGGGTGTTCCTCACAATGCCTGGCCAGTCCTCTTTGGTCTGCATTCTGGGCAGTTAGTCTGAGCATCTGCAACATTTTGGCAAACTTGTGTTGAGAGTAAGGGCTAGAGACTACTACAAGATCAAAAAGAGTGTGGAGCTAGGTTTTACAGCTAGGTTTTGCCAGGTGTGCTTAGCTGAAGTATTAGGTTATTTTTGGGTCAGCATATGTTTGCTGAAAAGGACATAAACAGGTTTTTGATTGATGAATTAAGACTGCTCTTATTGTCCAATTATCACTCAGAATTTACTGATGGTTCCCAACAGGCTCAATCTCTGAGGAAGTGAAGTAGAAGAGGGAAAAGGAAAAGGAGAGCATTCCTATTCAGATTATGCTTATTACTTGGTGCTCAGGACTAGAGTTGTGCCCTAGTATTTGTCTAGATGACCTGTGTAACAGGGTCATAAAATTAGAACACGTTGAAAATAAACAAATCAAAAATAAAAGTGTCTCTGGTTCATTTTGAGGTTCAGAGAGATCATCAAATCAAAGTGGAACAAAAGGGGGCATAACATGTAAATGGATTTAAAATTAGCTGACTGCTATTATTAAAACAGGGTAATCAATCTGATATTAGGAACAATCAGTAGCACTCGTGATTAACTGTAAGATTTGTGTTGGGCAACACACCATGTCTGGTCACAGCTGCTGCGTGTTCAGCTCCCATGCTGAAGCCAGCCATGTGTGTGCCCCGCCCTCCGTAGCGCGTTATTCACTGTGCCACTAAAAACACCCAATAACTTAATGATTCTTCTCTAGATAGACAGTTAAAATGTAATTAAATTTAGATTTAATTAACTAGTAACTGAGCAATAGCATTCAGGAAGGATACATCTAAGATAGTTAAATTCGCTGAGACGAATTGAAGATTGGTAAACATAGAAAAAGAAGGAAAAGAAAGTGAAAAATCAGAAACCAGGGATTAGGTTAAATTCAAATTACTTCACACTGCATACACACATGCTGTATTTAAAAGCTTCAATTAAAGAGTGCTAACCCCTAATTGTTAAAGCTATTTGGTAGCTTAGCCTAAGATTAACTATGCTAAATTGTGTTAGCTTAGCTGCTTCAGGAAGTTTGTTTACAACATGGCGTCGCGTGTGCTATGTGAAATTAGCGCTTCCTGTGACAAGTCATTGTCACAGTAACCAATGCATGCCAGTGCAATTAAAAACAGTTGAATGTCTGTCTATTTTAAAAAGTTGCCCACAGTTTTAGAACGTGGTGCTTTCAGTCCTTCAAGACTTGTTGCATTACATAAGCACTTCTGTGAGTGCTTCTCTAATTTAACAATAAACTTCTTGCACTTGTTTAAAGAATAACAAAATGGGTTTACTGTAAGTTAAAGCCGGTTTAAACATATATGTAGTTATGTGTGCCTCACACATGAATACTAAAGTACAGTATTACACCTTTAATTTCACTCAGCGAGTGAAACACAGTAATGACCACCAGTTTGCTCGGCTTATATATATACAGTCAAATTGTAGATGAATTGCTTCAATCTAATTTTAAACTATAAGGCCTTTATGCTGTAGAGAGAGGAGCAACATTCAAATCTACCTTGATATAACTGTACTGAGTTTTCTTCTTCAAAGAAACAATTTAAACACTACTGCGATTTTTGTGATTTCTTCACTAAAGCATATTACTTTATGGTACAGTTTGGACATGCCGCTGAGCTGAGATTCAGACTTATGCTTTGTCAGAACAGATTTATGCTTTAATACTGAAATTAGGGTTTCTTCGCTAAAATCAGATTAACCTTACATTGATACCATTAAGCATGAAATACATAAAAACTCTCACAATTATAATAGCAGTACCAATTCAAACCCACACTTTATCTGCATCTAAACAAGCCAGCAAATAGGGACACAACAGCACATCTCAAGTCACGCCCTATTCTAACCTGGACTATCCCGCACAATTTTAGGTTGACAGTGTTTAGGCTCATAACCATCGTTTTATCACGCCCGCATTCTCTCCAACAAAATCTGTTGCGACTCAGCTCATGAGGAAATATGAACAATTAATCATAACTAGTTATAATTAAATATAAATATTTAGATCCGCTGTAGATATTTACTTGACCTCTCAGGGTCAACTGCCTGTCAATTCTAAGAATGTTAAGGGAAATTACTTTCTTACTGTACAATTCTACACAGAGCTTGTAGCTTAAATCTGCATGATTAAGTGACTCCAATTATAAGCAAACAATGAACAATGTCAAGTGTTATACAAGTAAGACTTTATTAACTACATAAACACTTAAACTAGGTCTAACATACTACATAAACACATTAAACCGGTCTAACATACACACACACACACACAAACAGTTGGTATAGGAAAGGGTTAAAGCTGAACTCAGTACAGAAAAGAGACATAAGAAATGAAATTTATGGAACCATTTGCATATCCAGCCGATCTACAGCCTGAAGGAAACATCAGTTTCTTAGTTCAAACACACCTTTGTAACTAGGTGAAAATGATACCTAATGTATCAATTAATAAGACTAAGTTGAATACTTGCACGTCTCGTCTGTCTGAAAGAAAGGCTTGATGCAGTCCAAAAGGTTCAAGTTGATTCTTTGCTGAAGTTGGTTGATGAAAAAGAACAAGTTTGAGTCAGAGAATCTTGTTGAAATGGAAAGGTCGAGGCCGAAGCATGGCACGAACTTAGCGGGGTTTTGCACAAGAGTTCAGCTGTGTCTCATCTTAGAATCTAAAACGAACCACGATCTGGGCGGGGTCCTGGTGTTGAGGCCTTAGTCGGAGAAGAAAGATTCACAGCTTCTCAGATGGTTGCCAATGAGAAAGGCTCGAAATTCCAAGCGGGGAGGGGTGGCAATTGGGAGGGTTCGACCCTTTGTGTGAGGGCATGTTAATTTGCAAATGGAACTTGAATCAAAATTAATAAAGATTCCCAGGACACTAATATATATTGCCTATGCACCAACATATAATATACAATCTTGTTTAGATCATCAGAAGGCGAATTCATAGGTACTAAACATGGTAGGATTACATATAGGTAAGATGACAGGAATGAGTGTTTCCATCATAAGCCTGCATAAAACAGTATAAAATCTCAAAGACAACATACACAAACTGAAGGATATGTGTGTTCATTCAAAGAAAGGTTTTCCTATGGATTAATTAGAAAAGAGTCAATTTCTACTGTGCACTGTGTCTCTTCCTATGGAAAAGGCAGTGATTTTCCCTACTCACATTCCATTAGGTCGTAAATGGCTCTGGTCTAGCAAAGGTGTCGTGGTTGCCATGGTAACCAGTGGCCTGTGGTCATTCGCAGACATCCTGGCGCCCACTCTATTGGGTGAGGGGTCTGTAACGACTTGTTAATCTAATGAATAACTGATTTGTTAAATCAAATGAAAAATTGTGTTTTTGATTGGTCCAGACGCTACACGTGATAGCATCTACTATCCACCTAGAAAGTCTTTGCTTCATGACCGGATGCCCTTTGGTGCGGTTACCAAAGCTAACAAAGAGTTGTTCCGACCTTCTGAAGGGGGCGAAATGCTCGTTGTCAAATCTTAGCGCTCTGATGGGGCAGAATAAGGGTAACTCTCAATCCTTTTCAGAGGAAGGAAGCACAGAGAGTGTAATGACCTGTGCTCTGAATGGAGTGGAGAGCTCCTTGGGTGTATAACCATGCCTTGGTTTCAGGACAACTTTGGAGTCATTGGGCCCGAATTCCAGGCAGGCAGGGCTAATGGAAAGCGCCTGCAGATCTCCTATTTGCTTTAACGATGCTATTGCTAGAAGCAGAGCAGACTTTAGCAACAGTGACCTTAGGTTCGTAGACTGAAGTGGCTTGAAAGGAGGGCCCTTCAGGGCCCTCAGCATAGTAGGCAAATCCCATGTAAGGATAGTGAGGGGGCAGATTCAGCCTCCTGGCCCCTCTCAAGAAGCGGACAACTAAGTTGTTACTGCCCACTGACTGGCACACTATAGGGGCATGTGAGACCGCTTAGCGGCTACATACAATTTGAGGTGGTGGGGGATCTAGCGCCCCTTATCCAGCAGCTCTTGTAGGAATGACAAAACCACATACAGGTCAGAGGCAGATGGGTCTTTGCCGCGGTTTAAGCACCAAGTGGAGAAAACAGACCACTTAAGGGTGTAGAGGCGTCTTGTAGACCGAGCTCTAGCTTCCGAAATAGTGTTTAAAACTCGTTCTGGGAGGCTTGTAGGCTCCCGTCGAGTGGCCAAAGGTGCAGGGCCCACAGTTTGGATCGAGGGTGCCATATTGTCCCGTTTGCTTGAGAGAGGAGATCCCGTTTCAATGGAATGGGCCAGGGAGCTGCTACCAGCAGCCGGGTCAGCTCTGACAACCAAAGTTGGTTCTTCCAGAGGGGGGCCACTAAGAGAACCCTGTGTCCCTGCTCCTTGATTCGCCTGATAACCTGCGGGATCAGGGCGACTGGGGGAAACGCATAAAGGAGGAGGTTGGGCCAGTCGTGGGCCAATTGTGGACCAACGCGTCCCTCACCTTCGAATAATAAATTGGGCAATGAGAGTTGTCTTCTGAGGCAAAGAGGTCTATCTCTGCCTTGCCAAAGATCTCACAGATTGTCTGAACCGTCTGCAGATGGAGCATCCACTCCTCTGAGGGGACATTGCTTCGTGATAACATGTCCACTCCCTGGTTCAATATGCCCGGTATATGCGCTGCCTTTAGCGAGCGCAGGTTGAGTTGAGCCCATTCCAGAAGGCGCTCTACCAGAATGAAGAGGTGTTTCGAGGAGAGGCCTCCCTGATGATTTATGTAAGATACCACAGACATGTTGTCCGAGCGGATTAGCACATGGTGTCCTTTCAGGACTGGCAGGAATTACTGACAGTCTCGATACACTTCTAGCATTTCTAAGC
Organism: Sinocyclocheilus anophthalmus; assembly: GCA_018155175.1. Lineage (NCBI taxonomy): Eukaryota > Metazoa > Chordata > Actinopteri > Cypriniformes > Cyprinidae > Sinocyclocheilus > Sinocyclocheilus anophthalmus. Next base: position 146,085 of record JADLZN010006035.1, read on the forward strand.
AGTTGATGTGAAGCCCTTTTTCCCCTTTTGACCAATGGCCGAAAGTCGGTTTGCCCTCGCACAGAGCCCCCCAACCTCTGTTGGAGGCATCTGTCGTGACAACTTTCCTCCTGTAAGCCATTCCCATGGCCACGCCCTGTTCCATCCAGCGGGAGTCTTTCCAAGGGGCCAGGGCTGTTACACAGGCCTGGCTTACACTGATATGTAGGCATCTGTGACGCCACGCATGTGATGGAACCCGCAGTTTCAGCCAGCGCTGAAGGGGTCGCAAACGAAGTAGGCCCAGCTGTAGTGCTGGTGAGTTTCCGCATGGCCAGAGCACGTTCCTGCATGACTACAGCTCTCATTTGAGCTGAGTCGAAAACTGCCCCCAGGAACGGTATTCGTTGGCTGGGGAGCAACATGCTCTTGGCGAAGTTGACCCTGAGTCCCAGGTGCTCTAAGTGGCTGAGGAGGAGGGTCCTGTGTGCTATTGATTTTGCCTCTGACTGGGCCAGCACGAGCCAGTCGTCGAGGTAATTGAGAATGCAGATTCCCATCTGACTCAGAGGGCTTTGGAGCGCTTTGGCAGGAAGTGTCGCATGGCCTGGGCACAATTCTTGCCTCGTGAAAGCGCTTGCGAATATTCTACGCGGTCCGAAGAGGCCGTTGGGAGAGATTGGGGTGTCAAGGAAGGGGAGCTTATCCACATCCTTGATTTCCGTTAGTGTTAGCCACAGATGGCGCGCGAGCACACAAGGCTGGCACGATCTCCAAGCATGATCCCCGTGTGGCTTGTGGCACGCAGACAGGACAGGTTCAGTCGCACCCTCAGGTCCCTGAGAGTCGCGGGGTCCAGGCCAGAGTCTACGGGAGGCGGGATCTTGGCTGAAAGACCTGGAGGACCACCATAGAATGAAGCGCCGAAGAAACCTGTCCGCAGAAGAGTAGGCGCGTCCAGCGAAGTGGTCCTACAAGGCTTGGATGGATGAACGACCTTTGCCTTCCATCCGATAGCCGTGGGCGGGCAGAGATGCGTGGCCATCGGCTCGTCCAGGGGAGGCAGGTTCTTGTATCCCTTCTCTTCAGCGCCGTCAATAGAGGTGAGGGCGGATGAAGCGGAAGTACGGAGGCGGGCAGAGTAGGGGAGTGCGCCACGATCTGGTGAGCTCGTCATGGAACTCCGGGAAACATGGAGAGGAATGCTAACGAGGGGCCTGACGGCGCCCCGGCAGGAAACACTCGTCCAGACAGCTGCGAGAGGGCTCCTCCGGTGGAGACCACTCCAAACCCAGCTCCTCGACTGCCTTCGAGAGGATACGGAGAAGTTCGGCATCCATCCCAGCTTTGGTGGCGCTGGGCGTGGACGACAGCAAGGGGGCGGGATCGGTAGCGAGCCTTTCAGCTCCTCTGCGTCCGAGGCTGCCAATGACATGCTGTCATCAGGCAGCTCGTCCTCATTTCCCCCAAACGAGACCAGATTGCTCGTGCTGGCAGAGGGACACTGGTCAGGCTGGGAAAAGAAGACGGGTGAATCCTCTCTCTGTGGCGAGGGCGAGTGCGGGATCTGGGCCGATGTGAGCTCATCCGTAGCCAAACGCTCAAGTCCTCTGCCCTGCTGTTTTTTCCTCAAGGCTCCTGGGAGGAAGAAAATGGTAGAGTGGGCGCGCGAGGGGGCGGCGCGCTCTTGAAAGAAGCATATCCGAGGGAAGGAGGTCGAGACTGTATTTCTCGCAATGAGAACAGTCAGTTCCCGTGTGAGTGACTTCGCATGGGGTTTCACCAAGCAGGAAACGCACTCCGCATGGCCATCATCCGCATGCAGGGGAGCCCTGCACGAACCGCATTAACGGCGTGGCATTTCCAACAACGCCAATGTGCTCTTTTAGAGGCGCCAGATGGCGGCAGGGGAACAGGACCGGAGCTGCTGTGATGCTGAAGCGAAGAGCAGGTCCGCCGAGCAGGGAGGTCTCAATCCACCTGCGAGGCATGTCAACGGTGAGAAGGCTTTCAGGATCAGCGTTGAGAACAGAGTCGTCGCTGAAGGAAAAGAAATCTGAGAATCCTGTGGCGAACGCCCACTTATATAGCCAAATGGCTCCGCCCATTCTGGGGGATACTGGCAGCTTGTCGCCATAGCGGTGCAGCACCGCTGCCAACCCATTGGTTCATTTTTTAATGCACTGCACGAACCAATGACCGTGCAGTTTCACTGCGTGATTGAAAAAAGGCTTCAGTTCAGGAGAAAAAAGTATTTTTCCCATAGCGTCTTTAGCAAGACGCAGTATGAGTGAAGTATCGACAGGGAACAATGGCTTTTGTGTTCTCTCAAAAAATTATTGCATTCTCCCGAAAAACTTGAATTCGCTTGCAAAACTTTTGCTTTCTCACACAAAAATTGAAAGTGAAGTGTTTAAAAACAACATAAAAAAACAGTACAGTTGTAACACTCGGCCTACGGCCGTGGGTATACATAACTAACGGTTGATCTGGGGCCTCATAAAAGTTTGTTAGACTGATGGTAGATAAAAAGAAAGAGAGAAAAAAAAACTAGGACCACGATGCACACTGTTCTAAGTATATTACACAAACAACCCCCCCCAAAAAACAAACAGCCACCACATACATATACAATATTTATACGATTCACAGATGTTTGTGTGTGTGTGTGTGTGTGTTTATTGTCCGCAAAGTCCAATATATAAAAGGGTGAAAGTCTTTGTGTTAGTGATGCGCGGATGGCGGTTTTATCCACGGGCGCTGCGGATAATCCGCAGGTCAGGTAATAAAAAAATGCATTCTGATTATTTGCGGGTGGGTCGCGGGTGGATAAAATAAATCATTAATGATGGAAGTATTAACTACATTTTCTAAATTATGAACGTGTTTTAAATAGGCTACAGAAATGTAATAAACTGTAAATTAACATTAAAAGTTATTCAACAAAACATTATTTAGTCAAGAGCAGTGAGGGATTTTCTGTCTTTTGTTGTTTGATTAACATTAATAAAAGACGGCACAGCTTTATTAGGCTGCTGTCGCAAGACCTTTTTCACGGCTCCAATACTGATACCCATGCGTTTGATTTCGCAACTGTTTACATTAACTTAAGACAAAACCGACAGTACTTTCTCAATTTGGTACTCGCAGTGCGCTTTGGGTGTGACTGTGAGCGCACGCGCCTCTGGAGAGCGCGAGTACCGAATGGCTTAAAAAGACGTGAAAATGATACATTTTTGTGACGATGCAACAATGACCGATTAGGCAATTCTGTCAACTGTCCCAAAACGTGAGCTAAAGTCTTCTATCGCAGTGTGCAGCAGCTCTAGATGCGTCGATGTGAAGCGAAGGTCAAAGAGAGAAGACGCGGTACAGCTGAATCACTCACGCTGTTTTCATCTGATGGTTTGTGTGGATTTATTTACTCATCTAACCTACACGCTATATTGAATAAAGGTTTTGCAGTAACTTCCCTCATTTTAAAGTCGAATCTGTGGGAATGAGTAATGCGATGTATGCGCAATCTGATTAAACATAATTCTATTATACAGAGACTTGTGAAATAGATTTTCATGACTTTTCAAAAACTTTTTGAGTTTATTTCTTTTTACAAAACTTTCTAGGCCTGGAAATTGCTGTTCAATGACTTTTCCAGGTTTTCATGACCGTACGAACCCTAATGTCATGGTCGGGTGCGGTTATCTAAATCAGACAAAAATACAAGTGCGGGCGGTTGGCGGGTGGATAATTTATTGAAGCTGCGGATTCGGGTGATGTTTTAGCGCAATCCGCGCATCACTATTTGTGTGTGTGTGTGTGTGTGAGATCAATCTCACCGGCAATCACAAGAGACAGTGAGCTCGAAGGAACAGTGCTGTCCTGTGATCATCCTCAAGAAACGATCCAAAAATAGCTAAAGTATTCCTCCTTGGGTACAAGTCCAATCACAGGCAAAACAGCGGTGTAACGCGATCGATCGCTAAAGTCCATTTAGAACAGGCCGGCGAAAACGCTTCTTGAGAGCGTAAAAACTACAGTGCAAAGCAACTCCGACCCCCACTGTGCCTCGACATATTGCCACAGCAAAGCGAGCCTCTTAATTAACAAAAGATCAACCAGGTACTATCAGGGAAATCACACGCACGCGCACACGAACACACAAATGACAGTGGAAGACGTTATCGCAAGAAAAATGGGGACGTTAAAATGATGGACTCCAAACACACAAAGCGGGGTCAAAGAACTCAGGTAATACTAATATAAATACAAACAAGTGACATGCCATAAATACATACATGATAATAACAGCCTTTAATGTACACCGCAATGTGACCGCATGACGAAATAGATCCCCCTGCAACCCCCCCACCAACACAGCAATGGGCCGACCAGGAAGGACCAAGTGGCCCTGTAACACGAACCGGCTGGCGCATAATGACTTCAAAGACAAGACTCCACCATTAGAAAATCAACAGGCCCTCGCGACTATTTATGGTGGGTTGCCCCAACACACTGAGTAATTTACTTGGCGCGTGGGTTTAAGTTGTGCTGACTGGATTTAGCAGATGGAACGACTCACACGTGGGCACTGTTGGCAGACGAATATGGATTAGAGGTGCTATAGGAAAGAAGCACGGATTGATGTTTTGATCCGCAGAAGAGAACTTTGATTCAGGGCAGCTCAGGTTTGAAACTGCATTTTTTTGTTGGTTCGCAAAATACACAATTCTAATTCCTCGTTGGTTTGGACTGACTTCACGCAAAGGAGAAACTTCTGTTCTTCACCTCATCCGCCATGATGTTTTGTTGTTCCAGTAGGGAATAATCAGCTTGCTCTGGTGAAGGTGGTCGGTGGATTAAATGCTCCAGCGGTCCCAGAATCTGCCTTTCCATCATGAGCTCTGCGGGAGTTTTCCCGGTGCTCTCCTGTTGGGCGGTGTTAAGGGCAAAACGGAACTCTGATATCCACTGGTCCCAGGTTTGATGTTGTTGCCCCACGTAGGCTGCAATCATAGTATTTACAGTCGTATTAATCCTTTCTGTCAGGTTAGACTGTGGATGATAGCTGGTGGTTTATTTTTGTACACAACGCCATGCCTTGCAGAGCTCTGCCAAAATACTAGATGTAAACTAGGGACCCCTATCGGACACCAGATATTTAGGGACACCCCAGCGGGTGAAAATCTCTTCTCGGAGGTCCTTTACTAGTTTCTGGGTTTTGGCATCTCTCAGTGGGAACTTTTCTACCCAGTTTGTATAGTAGTCCACAATGACAAAGAGATAAGTTTTCTGTTTTTAACTTGCAGGAAACTGCCCCATTAGGTCCATGCCTAGGGTGTGTCCAGGCTCCATAACATGTGAGCTCTGAAGGAAACCAGATGGCTTAACATGACTAGGTTTGTACTTTTGGTACCCTTTCACATACTGCCAGATGTCTCTTCTCACAGTCGGCCACCAGGCCACTTCTAGAATCTTTAGCAGAGTCTTCAGCTGTCCCAAGTGACCCCCAAGAGGATTGTCATGATAGTAGATCATAAACTCATGAATCAGAGATTGGGGAACCATTAACTGATATTTTTCTCCTCTGCCTTTTTAAAGGTACTCTACGATAGAGCACTCCCTGATGTTCTGCACACAACACCATAAAGCGAGGAAATTTGAAGTGTCTTCTGTATACAAATGAAGTGAGGGTATAAGTTTCTGATACCGTTGTGACTTCTGCATTGCTTAAATCTAGTGCTGAGTGAGGCAAGGCTAGGGGACACGTGTCCAACGTTATGGAGTCCAGGTCTGGACAAAGGGCAGCTTCAGGGGAGGAAAAGAGACCAGCTCGGGATCAGGCCCTTGTTATAGACCAGCAAAATGTCCTGTCGATGCGCATAGAGAATTAACAGTTGGAGCCGGACAAGAGTCCCCCGGGCCGATTCTTTGCTGAGGTAGGGAACAGTACTTGATCAACCTATTTTATGTGAGGGGAGATTAAAGAAGGGAATTATTAACAAGAGTGCGCACGGGCGATATTGATTGATATGCTACTCCAAACCGTTCATCAAGTATATATACTGTATATAGTGTATATAAATATCTATAGATTATATTACAGAGATATTTTTTTTCTCTCTCTAATATATTATCTTGCATTTTATGCCAAAAATGCTTGTTTTTTCCCTAAGTCTGTGTTTTCCATTGATTTCTTAGGAATTCCATAAAAAATGGTTTCTTGGGAAAATGAATTAATAAAACTTGAACACGTTAATCTATCCTTTAACATGTAATCAAATGAACTACAATTTTCAACTTTTATTTACTGTATGATTTTTTTTTTTAAAATCTGAATGATCAGACATGATGCTGAACAACAGAACTGTATAAATTAATAATAAAAAAAATAACTTGGTTGTATGATATTACTAAAAAAATAATATTATTATTAATTTGAGAATTGCAAATTGGTGTATACGTAGTAATATATTCAAAGCTAATATAATTTAAAGGCTAAACCGGGACTTTCTTTGGACGGTTGTTCTGTGAAAGTCTGTCAGTTTTAGGTTTCCGAGCGGTATGACAGATTTTTTGTCAAATGGAAACGCATAAAGCTTGGTGAAGTGAATTCAGAGAGCTCTGAAAGATGAAGTGCACTGATGTGGTCAGGTCTCATATATTGAGACCGAAGACACGGCGAATACGCTCAAAATCAAACACAGCGAGTCACGTGTGTTTGAGTTTGTGTATCAGACAAAACTACTCCACGCATTCACACAGACACACAGAACATGCAGACTTATTAGCGACATGCACTGACTGTTTGCTGTAACATTTATTTATGTTGTGATTAATCTATATTGAGTAAAAATGTCCAGAGCTAATCATCATTATTAACATAAATGTTATCATAATCTCGATATGATATCATTTATCGCCCGACGCTAATTTAGGCTATTTATAGAACGTGCTTGGTGGGCGACTCAGAGACTCCATGCGGGCTACCACTGTTAGTGACCACTGTTTTTGGGCAATTGAAGGCCCATGCCAGAGCTGTGTGGTCAGTGAAGATGATGAATGACCTGCCCTCCAGGTAATGTCTCCATTTTTCGACCACCCAGACGACTGCTAGGCACTCTTTCTCCATTGTACTATAATTCTTCTCTGCTCCTGTCAAAGTCCTAGACGCATATACCACCACCTTCTCCCCTTCCACTGACTGTTGTGTGAGGATTGCATCGAGTCCCACATCACTTGCATCCATATGGACTTGAAAGGGCTTATTGATGTCAGGTTGTTTTAGTATATGTGGGTTTTGTAGTGCTTGTTTGAGAACATCCATACTGGCTTGACAATCAGGTGTCCATTCCCACTTAACTCCCTTCTTTTTCAGGTGATTTAATGGAGCAGTGATGTTTGCAAAGTGGGGAATTAACTTGTGATACCAGCCAGTCAGTCCCAGAAATCGCTGCAGTGCCTTTAGATCTTTTGGGGGTGGAAATTCGGCTGCTTTGATCTTTTCTTGGTCAATCTCCACCCCCTTCTCAGAGACCAGATGACCAAGGAATGTAAGCTGGCGTTTGAAGAAATGGCATTTCTTCATGTTAAATGTCAAGTTAGCTTGGGTAAGTGCATGGAGAACTGCATTTAGATGTTAGATGTGCTCTTCCAATGTCCTGTAATAAATTATAATATCAATGTAAATGAAGCAGAACTTCCCTCTCAGGTCCACCAAAACCCTTTCCATCATTTGCTGGAAGGTGGCAGCGGCATTTCTGAGCCCATACGGCATAGATTTAAATTGGAATAACCCTTTGGTGGTATAAAGGCTGTCCTTTCCTTACTAGACTCCTCCATCTCCACCTGCCAGTATCCAGACTGCAAATCCAATGCACTAAACCAGGAGGCGCCTTCCAGGGATTCTAAGATGTCAAGAATCAGCGACATGGGATAAGCATCAGGTACAGTCTTGCTGTTCAGTTTCCTGTAACCCACACAAAACCTGTAGGAGCCATCAGGTTTGGGGACAAGGACCACAGGTGAAGTCCATGGCGAGAAGGAGGGCTCAATGATGTTGTCCCAAAGCATCTGGTCTACATGTTCGTCGATGATTTGCTTCTTGAGAGGAGCAACTCTATATGCTTGGGATTTAAAGGGTATGTCATCTGTCATTATGATTTTATGTTGTACAACTGACGTTTTGCCCATGATGAAAGTTTGTGACCAGCTGGAAATTAACTTCATCAGCTCTTCCTGGTTATCAGAGTCCCACTGAGTGAGTTCTGAGATGAAGGGGGCTAGTTCAGGTAGGCCACCAGTAGGGGGTAAGGCATAATAAAGATTCAGCCTGGCAACCATGAGTGAATGCGCTGTTCCTGCAGCTGGGCTTGAGGAGGGTAAGAATGGGTGATAGACATATCCCTTTCCTGAAGGCAAACCATATCTGCCTTGTCCTACTTCCAAGATAGCTCCCGTGGCACTCAAGAAGTCCAGCCTGGCAATCAGTGGAAAAGCAAGGTGGGTGTCCATCAATATGTACGTGTTCAGCCAACAGTCATGCCACTGATAATGAATCTTTTGCAGATCTCTGGTCTGGTGAATAGTGCCATCAGCCATGATGAACCTCTGAGGAATGGAGGTAATAACTGATTGAGCAACCCCTTTTAACTGGTTCCACAGCTTCTCTTGCATTAAAGTAAATGTGCTCCCAGTATCAATCACTGCATTCACCTCTTGAGCATTCACTTTTACAGGCACGACCAGGAGAGAAGTAATAGGATGGGCTTGCGCCAGGGTTACCCCCGCCAGATTCTTGTTGGAGGTACGTTTTTTTACTCTCTTGGTGTTCTTTACTTTACTGCTCTGTGTACCAACTTTTAACCAGTAATCCTTCGCTCCCATGCAATCCTTCTCCACCAAGGACCCAACCTTCACCAGCTGCTCCACGGTGTTCACAGTTCCCCACAGACAGGGTTGATGTTATTCAGGATGAGGCTCACAAGTTCCTCCTCAGAGATCCCCGGCTTCCACTTCAATCAGAGGGCCCGGTAGTCGTAAGCAAAGTCCCTCAGGCATTGTTTTGGCTGTTGGACAATCGTCCTCAACTTCTCCACTTCTGAGAGGAAGTCGTCTGAAAGGAAAGCAGCCATGAAAGCCTTTTTGAAGGACTTCCAGTTCAAAACCTTTGTCCTCTCTGCCTTCCACCAGCTCTGTGCAGGTCCTCTCAGGACCGTATTTACAGAGATCTGATGAGCTCGGTGCAGGGAAGGGGCCTGATCTCCAAGAAGTTCTCACACTGTTGAGACACAAAAGTTGAGCACATCCACGGTCTCACAAGAGTCGCCAAATGTTGGGAACTCAAGGCGAATAGGAGGCCTTGCACAGAATGAGGATGAACTGGCCACAGTTGAAGTGGTAAGCACGTTGAGCTGCTGAGAATGTACATTAGGAGAAACATCATAAGTGGCACTGAGAGCCTTATGACTTGTCATTTTGTCTCTAGATATGGTAGCTGGACTTTGTGGAACAAGGGAAGGGGAGTTATAGGAAGGAGCTGGTGTACCAAACTGCCATCTGGACGGGGCTGGTGTACTAGTGAGTGTCAGTTTTTTCATTTGATTTTCCCATTTTGCATCTCGCCTTAAAAAGCATTCAATTACAACTTTTTCAAATTTCTCCAGAGACTTGAGAAAAAAACTCTTTCAACCCCACCAAGCTAGCGTCCAAGGCCACCCGGAAACTGGCTTCCCAATATAAAGTACTCTCTATTGACTGTTTAAAATCTTGTTCAAATGTTTGTACTTTTTCATTAAGGGCCAATAAATCCACCTTTACCTGTGCCATGTCAGTTTGTATTGCCTGCACCACACCAACATTACAACCTTTCTCTTCATCATCATCATCACACTGTTCATTATCAGAAAGATACAAAGAACTAATCATGGTGATTTCAGCGGTAGGATTATGTCTGGTTACAAATGGACCTGCTGAAAAATCCACCTTTGCTTGTTCAACATCAGCATTTTGTTCATTCATAGGTGTGCTAGGGTTATCAACATTTCCATCCTGCACTTCAGTAACTGCATCCACATTAGTATCTTCCATCTTCACATGAAATCAACAAAACAATAGAGGCTCCCCGTGTGGGCCACCAATATGTAACGCTCGGCCTATGGCCGTGAGTATACACAACTAACGATTGATCTGGGGCCTCGTGAAAGTTTGTTAGACTGATGGTAGATAAAAAGAAAGAAAAAAAAACACAACTAGGACCAGGATGCACACAGTTATAAGTGTATTATACAAACAACCCCCCAAAAAAACAGCCACCACATACATATACAATCTTTACACGATTCCCAGATATGTGTTTGTGTGTGTGTGTGTGTGTGTGTGTGTGTGTGTGTGTGTGTGTTTATTGTCCGCAAAGTCCAATATATAAATGGGTGAAAAGTCTTATTGAGAGGTTGATCGGTCACCGGCAATCACAAGAGTCCATGAGCTCAAAGGAACAGCGCTGTCCTGTAATAATCCTCAAGACACGATCCAAAAATAGCAAAAGTATGATCCTTGGGTAACAAGTCAAAGCCAGATGGCAACAGCGGTTGTAACAACGATTTGATCCCGCTAGGTCCATTTAGAAACAGGCGGCGATTTCCCCCCCACCCTTTTTTTTTCCTCGGTTTTGGGGGGGGGGGGGGAACCCTGAAAGATGAATATCATTTACATCAAAGGCGATTGCAATGAGATATTATCGCGGGATAAAACGGGAACTCAAACACCGGCGGGGCACAAGAACTCAGGGTAATACAAATATAAAAACAGCTGGCATGCATAAATAATCATGCTAATAAGCAGCCTTATAAATGTACCCATATTATGTGTACCCAACTACATAGTGTTGTTGGAATTTTACTCAGAATCTTATGATTATGAAGATACTGCCTTTGTAAAACATTCTCCATGTGACAACTTGTCTGTAGAACCACTATGATATTAATCAGATACAGTATTAGTTAGATACAACAAATTTGGAAAAACCCAATTAGGTTTTCAGGCCTTCTAGGCCATGTTTACTTCCACTTTTTCTCTTTCGTCTCTGAAATTTGTTCTTTTTTAGTTCCTTTTACATGTTTATCCCTCACAAATAGCTTGCTCATTCCTGACATGGGACATTACTTTTAAAGCAAAAGCCGAATGAAAGATATTTAATCAACTCAACTCTTGGTTAAACTGGGCAAACTGATTTCAGAAATGAGTCTATGTTGATGAGCACTGCAGATCTGGGACCTGTACCATGAAGCCGGATTAGCTGACTAGCCAGGTAAGTTTCAGTTTAGTTTGCATCAATCCTGGGTGATAATTAACTTAGAAACATGTTATAAGATTTATGATTTATATAGTTATTATTTGATTTATATTATTATTCAGACAACTGTATTAGTAAAAGCATAGCCATAGGCGACTGTCTAGCTACAATTGTAATTTGTAAATAATACAATTTAGTTATTTACTTTTATATTTTATTAAAGTTCTATTTTGACCTCTATAGTAATGTTAGGTGTTTTGTTTTGTTTTTTTACTTCCATAATATTTTGTGGAGGGGGCACAACAATACAATTCTGCTTAGGGCACCCATTTGGACAGCAGCGGCCAGGGACTCCATAGTGAACAATAACAAATTATTATAACGCATTTTTTTAAATAAAATTATTCCAGGAAGCATATGATAATAAAATTATAAGCTATGAATAATAGAATAACGCTTTAAAAAAATTCCATATAAGGTGGACGGAAAACACTTTACGGTAAGGGTACATGAATTACCATTAATTCATGCATAAATTAATGTGTGAATTATGCATTACTTCATGTATTAAAATCTCATGAATTATCAGGAACTAACATGAGTTCAAAGTCTTTCATTCATGACTTCATGGATGAACAACACCTTAATTAAGACATTAGGTAAGGTGAGTACATCATCATGATTTATAATTTATTACGCATTATCATGATGTTTTCTTTGTTCACAAAAAAAACAAGGTCTTTACTATCCATTGTGGATAAAGCAATGCTCATGGCACATGATTCAAAAAAACTTTATTTTGTGCATTTAAGACTACTTGGATTATTAAAGGAATATACAAACATCCAAATTACCTCATGCATGCATACAGGCTATAACAGTATATCAATTAATGTGAGAACTAATGTATTTCATTAAATATGATATGAGATATGAGTAAAGCATGTTCATATCTTCTTCATAGTAGCCTATGGTAAATGGACAGACCCCAACATTGGCCAATCACACCACATAGTATGTGAATTCTGTTAACACCCAAATGCAGTAGTCATCATTAACTAAGCATTAGCTTCTCATAACTTCATGTTTGTGGCCCCTCAACTAAAGTGATGACCAGACCCCAACATTGGCCAATCACAGCACATAGTATGTGAATTCTCTTAACATCCAAACACAGTAGTCATCATTAACTAAGCATTAGCTTCTCATAACTTCATGTTTGTGGCCCCTCAACTAAAGTGGAGACTTGGTCCTTTGGAATACTGATAAACAGTGTATTATTAATGATGGCATCATTGTGAAATGACATGAATATGAACATGAAAGTTCAAGCAAGATTTGCACAAAATGGATTGTGGGAACACAAAGGGACCTTGATCTAAAAAACTTTCTGCTTATTCTTAAACAAGTAGAACCCAGTAAAATCAACCACAGCAATTGCCTGAGGAAGAGCTGAGAAGGGAATTCAGTATTATACTGAATTGAGGTGCCTGTCTACTAAAACTACGGTGACCTGGAAGTGCAAAACAAATCACAATTCTGAAAAAAAAAAAAATTACAAACACAAATGCAAGTCTAAAAAAAAATAAAAAATTCAGAAAACACAACAACAATTCAAAAAACACTATAACAAGTCGGAAAACACAATGACAAATTCGAAAACAAAAAAACAAGTCGGAAAACACAACGACAAATCAGACAAACAAATTAACAAGTCAGAAAACACAATAACAAATCAGACAAACCGGAAGAGGTATGTATAATTTGAGACAGCACCATTGGTTTGGGATCACTCAACGCTGACTGGACGAGATATCTGTCAAGAAAAGTATAAGGGAAGAACCAGCAAAGACAAGGCAGAGTCGTGGTAGAAAAGTGCGGCGAGGGATTGGTATAAAAGTAGCTCAGTTTCATTATTGTATGAATGCCCTTACTATGGATAACCAAATATGGAGTGTATATTTGACAATTTAGTTAAAAGCGCTGTAAAACATCGTCCTGTGGTGCTGTGCTGAGATGGATAGCGTGTGTCGTTTGTCTTTTTGAAACGATCGGACCAGGTGTTCGATACGCCTGGCTTGTTGCGGGTAATTTTTATGTGGTAATGGGGATATATCACGGTAAGGAATGCCCCGATATTGTGTAGTGGGAACGTCTAAAATACCGTAATAATAATATTTACAAATTATTCCGAATTTTGAATGGCATTTTAGGAATACTTTTCATTCAACTGGTCAAAATGGCCCAACACCGGCTGTATGCTGCGTGAAAGACAATGTGCGCACTCTGACGTAAAACAAAGCAGTGGCCGGAGAAGAAATAGCGGAACATGTGAGGACGCTCTGGAGAAAGGGGCAACTTTCACTCTCTGACAGCAGAATGGCGCTAACAACTGCAGTAATAATAAAAATAATTCATTTAAATGCAGCCGTTACACCGTAAACCCTGTAAACAAAGCAGCTGCACAACTTTCTGTTTCTGAATCGTGTTTAAAAGATTTTAACAGACATTCAGATTTGTGTATTTGCTATGACGTTCATCACAGAGCCAAATACTTACATATTTAGACTTAATAGGCTATTTATTATCAAACCTTTTTACATTTTAATCTGGACTACAACATGCCCTAGTTATTGTTTGAAAGTGTTTTGATTCTTTATTTTTCGGTCACACTTTACATTAGGGCTTCGTTAGTTAACATTAGTTAATTCATTAGTAAACATAAACTGTCAATGAAAAATTATTCTAAACATTCATTCATTTTAGGTAATTCCATTATTTAATAACATGTTGTTAAAATCGAGAGTTGCAACTGTGTTATTTAATGAGCTTAACAAAGATTAATAACTTCTGTAGCAAATGTAGCTATTGCTCATTGTGAATGTTAATGCATTAACTAAGGTTAACTAATTAGGTCTTATTGTAAAGTGATACCTATTGGTTTTTATAGTTCTTTTGCACTTTAATCTGTTAAAACTTTTAACTTTATACATTTTTCCGTATTGCTTTATAGCATTTAAATATTCAGTTATTTTTGTTACAAGAAAAAAATTAAACCGGTTATACTGTATTATGACAGCACTTTAAAACTAAATTTCAATACTCGTGGATACCGCATACGTGTAAAAGCAGAGTTACGGCAATTAATGGCAACATGAAATATTTGATACCGGCATATCCTAATCCGCCTTTTGTCTAACTTTTTTTTCTCTCCCTATTCAAATCTCGTATCACATCGTTAAAATTCATTTGTATTTTTCCATAAAATATTAAGGAAATAATCAAAAGTTTGGAAAATAAAAGTATGGGTAGGGGTAGGGGGTAGGTGTAGGGAGGGCTTATTGTAACAATAAGGTGGGCATCAATTTAATAATTTAAAATTATAATGTATACAAATACGTTATTTATTTGCCATACTGTTTATAATGTACTTACAATAATGAAGGGCAGATAATTGCCAACTAGTTGCAAAACAAGTAGAAGGAAATCCTCGATTTAAGTGTAAAATAGGTTTTGAACTTTTTGTTCATTGTAAATCGCATATTGCTAAAAATACTGTATTTGCATCAGTAAATAGAAACCATGCTAATACGAGATTGAAAAAAGGGAAGGGAAAAGTTCGGCAAAAAGACGGATCGAACCGGGTAGTCGCGGTCAAAAAAAGCAACGGAACACCGGCACTTTTAATCGTGTACAACGGGAGAGATGGATTACAACCACTTTTAACTTAAAATGTAATGACACCCATATTATTATTCCATAGTAAGGGCAATTCTACATACATTAACTGGAGCTACTTTAATACAATCTCCGAAACTTTCTATCCACGACTATGCTGTCTTCGGCTAGGTTATTCCTGTATACGTTGATTGACAGATTTCTCGTCCAGTCAGCGGTGAGTAATCCAAAACCAATGGCGCTGTCTCAAACTATAACCTACCTCTTCCGGTTTGTCTGATTAGTCGTTGTGTTTTCTGACTTATTTTGTTTTCAGATTTGTCATTGTGCTTATGACTTGTTATTTTGTTTTCGAATTTGTCATTGTGTTTTCTGATTTTTTATAATGTTTTCTGAATTGTTGTTGTTTTTTCTGAATTGTTATTTTGTTTTTTAGATCTGCATTTGCGTTTGTAATTTGTTATTTGTTTTCAGAATTGTGATTTGTTTTGCACTTCTCAGCCACCGTAGAAAACTCTTTACAAAACAATAAAGCTGGCTTACAAAACCATAAAGGATTTTAAACACAACCATTTAAAAATAAAGATTAAAAAAAAAAAAAAAAAAAAAAGATTGAACAAAACAGCTTGGTCTTTTTTAAGGTAAGGAGACACATTTTAATGTAACAAGCAACTGATGTGGACTCATTAAATTACTAGTGAACAAAAATAAACTTGTCAAATCAATGGCACACAAAACACGGCCGAGTACAAGACAAACTTGTCCTTTGTAGGGGATAGACGAAATATATGTTAGTTGCAGGGGTTTTGTGAGCAGAGGCTAAATCTTGCGCATTTTTAAAGAAACATGTATGGTTTTAAATTTTACGCCTGACCAACAGTATGGAGTTTGGTCTCTGTAGAGGACAGTATGTTTAACAAGTGCTCTGAGGACGTACATGTCACAGTTAAAATCGGATGCTCTGTACAGAGCACATTCGGGGCTTTTCAGAAATACTAAATGTTTCACCATGACAACTCCCTCTTCTTGGTCTTCAAAAATGTCTGATATTTATTTATTGACACTTATGGAAATTTATGGAAATTTGATAATATTTTGTAATTATCATTTAATCAGAATAAGAATCAGAATCAGAATGAGCTTTATTGCAAGGTATGTTTACACATACGAGGAATTAGTTTTCGTGACAGAAGCTTCCACAGTGTAACAGAATGACAGTGACATAAAAAAACACAGATAATAAAAATAAAAAAAAATAAAAAGGAATAAATTATATATAAAGACAATTGTTTTGTGTGCAGGTTATATACAATAGAAGTTTTTTTTTTTGTTGTACAGGTATGTATATTAGGTGCAAATTTGAGGTGTAGACTGAGTATGTGTTTTAGATAAATAAGTGTATGAGTGAATGAATAATGTGTGTTCCACAGTTATTGTTAAGGGTTCATGAGATGGATGGCCTGAGGGAAGATACTGTTCCTGTGTCTGGTCGTTCTGGGGCTCAGTGATCTGTAGCGTCGACAGGGCTGGAACAGTTCAAAGAGGGAGTGTGCTGGGTGTGAGGGGTCCAGAGTGATTTTGCCAGCTCTTTTGCTCACTCTGGATAAGTACAGCTCTTGGAGAGAAGGGAGGGTTGTACCAAAGATTCGCTCAGCAGTCCGGACTACCCACTGAAGTCTTCTGAGGTCAGATTTGGTAGCTGAGATGAACCAGACAGTTATTGAAGTGCAGAGGACTGATTCAATGATGGCGGAGTAGAACTGTTTAAGCAGCTCTTGTGGTAGGTTGAACTTCCTCAGCTGGCGAAGAAAGTACAGCATCTGCTGGGCCTTTTTCACAAGGGAGTCAATGTGAGTGTCCCACTTCAAGTCCTGAGAGATTGTGGTGCCCAGGAACCTGAATGACTCCATTGCAGTCACAGTGCTGTCCATGATGGAGAGTGGGGGGAGAGCAGGGGGCTTCTCCTGAAGTCCACGATCATCTCCAAAGTTCTGAGCGTGTTAAGCTCCAGGTTGTTAAAACTGCACCAAACAGCCAGCTGTTTAACCTCTTGTCTGTAAGCAGACTCATCACCATCCTGAATGAGGCCGATGAGTGTGGTCGTCTGCAAACTTCAGGAGCTTGACAGAGGGGGCTTTAGAGGTGCAGTCGTTGGTGTACAAGGAGAAGAGCAGTGGAGAGAGAACACAAACCTGAGGAGCTCCAGTGCTGATCGTACGGGTGCTGGACGTGTATTTTCCCAGCCTCACTAGCTGATGTCTGTCTGTCAGGAAGCTGTTGATCAACTGACAGACGGAGATGGGCACGGAGAGCTTAGATAATTTGGGCAGGAGGAGGTTTGGGAAGATAGTGTTAAACACCGAGCTGAAGTCCACAAACAGGATCATCACATAAGTCCCTGGTCTGTCTAGATGATGCAGAAGTAATGCAGTCCCATGTTGACTGCATCGTCAACAGACATGTTTGCTCTGTAAGCAAACTGAAGAGTATCGAGCAAGGGTCCAGTGATGTCTTTCAGGTGGGCCAGCACCAGTTTTTCAAGAGACTTCATGACCACAGACGTTAGAGACACAGGTCTGTAGTCATTAAGTCCAGTAAATTTGGGTTTCTTTGGGACGGGGATGAGGGTGGAGCGTTTGAAGCATGAAGGGACTCCGCACAGCTCCAGTGATCTGTTGAAGACCAGTGTGAAGATGGGGGCCAGCTGGTCAGCACAGGACTTCAGACAGGCTGGTGTAACACAATCTTGGCCTGGTGCTTTTTTCCTTTTCTGCCTCCGGAAGACCTGGCGCACCTCGTCTTCGTTGATCTGAATTGCAGGTGTGGGGGAAAGGAGGGTTGCTGGAGGTGGGAATGGTTGTGTGGAGAGGTGTTCAGAGCAGGTGTGGGGTGTTTTTTCAAACCTTCAGTAGAACTCGTTCAGATCGTCTGCAAGGTGTTGCTTTCTCCACAGTGCTGGGGGATGGTGTCTTGTAGTTGGTTATTTCTTTCAGACTTTTCCACACTGATGTGGAGCCACTGGAAGAGAATTGAATCCTTAATTTTTCAGAATAATTACTCTTTGCCTCTCTGATCTCCTTTCCAGTGTGTATTTAGCCTGTTTATACAAGCCATTATCCCCCTTCCTGTAAGCATCTTCTATGGCCTGACGGAGCTGTCTGAGTTTTGCAGTGAACCATGTTTGTCATTGTTGTAGGTTAAATGAATCCTGGTAGGAATGCACATATCTTCACAGAAACTGATATAAAGATGTTACAGTCTCTGTGAGCTCGTCCAGATCGGTTGCAGCAGCTTCAAACGCTCCAATCAGTGAGGTCAAAACAAGCTTGTAAATCCTGCTCTGCTTCATTAGTCCATCTTTTTACAGTCCTTAATACAGGCTTAGCTGATTTCAGTTTCTGCCTGTAAGATGAACTAAACAGTGATCAGAGAACCCCAAAGCAGCTCGTGGAACAGAGTGATATGCATTATTTATTGTGGTGTAACAGTGATCCAAAATATTACTGTCTCTGGTGGGACATGCGATGTGCTGTCTGTATTTTGGCAGTTCACAGGAGAGATTGGCTTTATTAAAGTCCCCGAACCCCCCCGAGAATGATTAAAAAAGAGTCCGGGTGTTGTTGTTCTGTGTATGTGATCTGATCAGCGAGTTTCTGTAAAGCGGAGCTCACGTGCGCTTGCGGAGGAATGTAGACACTGACGAGAATGAATGAGCAAAACTCCCGCGGCGAGTAGAACGGCTTGCAATTAATGTAGAGCACTTCTAGATCTGAACAGCACATCTTCTTTAACACAGTTACATCTGTACACCACCTCTCATTGATGTAAAAGCATGTCCAAGTGTAGTTTATTTACAGTGATCCAAACAGACGAAGACTAGAGACAGACTTGACGAGGCATGAACAGACATGACATGACATGGTATAACAGACTAGACTCACCAACAGCGGGTTAAATACATTCAATACACGACAAGAGACAATGGCAACAACATTTTGGGGGCTTGGCTACTTATAGCAAACAAGGAGGGTCACATGACATGAACAAACAAATGGGAAACAAGACACATGACCTAGAAAACCAATCAGAACATGACACATACACCAGGCAGAGATACATGAGGGCAAGGGGATTTTTTTTTTGATGACACTACAGCAGGAAATCAATTACAAAATGATATTAAAAACCTGGAAAACTAAGTGTTAAATATTGGACAGAGAGTTGCAAAACCCACACCCAATTACATATCACCCACCTCTAAGGGCGGCTCCAGACGCCCAAACAAACCCCAAAACCCAACAAGTCCAGGAGGGTGGTGGAGTGGAGGTGGAACTGGGGGAGGGACGGAGGGCCAGGCCCGTGAAGAGGAGCAGGCAGAGTGGGGAGCCATGGCGGAGCAGGCAGAGCGGGGGGCCATGGTGGAGCAGGCAGAACAGGGCGGTTTTTTTTTTTTTTCTTTAGGTTTGGTTTTTTGTTTTTTCCTTTGGGGCTGACGCAGAGCAGGAAGCCATGGTGGTGCAGAGACATGGACAGACCACTTGACTGTGATGGAGCAAGCAGAGAGTTCTTGAATGGCCACCTTGGCCGTAACAGGACAGGCAGTGAATTCATGAACGGGGCATCCATAGATATGACAGATAGGCAGACACGTGAGTTCTATGCGAACGGCCGTCCTGGCCGGGCAGCCAAGGCAGAGCAGGGAGTTCATGAACGGCCTCCATGGCCATAACAGGACAGGCAGTGAATTCATGAACGGCCTCCTTGGCCGTGGGGGGGTGGAAGGGCAATCTGTGAGTTCGTGAACAGCCTCTGTGGCCGTGACAGGGCAGACAGTGAGTTCGGAAGCGGACCCCACCACCTCAGGAGGTTCTGCAGCGAATGCCGCCACCTCTGGAGGTTCTGCAGTGGATTCAGGCACAGGAAAGGCCCTTGGAGCAGAATTGTGGATAGGATTGGGCTCTGAGACAGATTCATAGGCAGGAGAGGCCACTGGGGCAGACTCGTGGACAGGAGAGGACTCAGGAGCGGACTCGTGGACAGGAGAGCTCAGGAGCGGACTCGTGGACAGGAGAGGCATCAGGAGCAGACTCGTGGACAGGAGAGGACTCAGGAGCAGACTCGTGGACAGGAGAGGACTCAAGAGCGCAGTGTGCAGCCCACACACTGAAGTTACCGGGATGCCTGCAGCTCGCATCGACATCAGAGGTGGGTCCATCACACTCGCAATCAGACCTTTCAGTCCAAACCCAAGCTCCGCGTCCGACTCAGGCGTGGCGGCCATCCTGGCCGGGGACTCAGGCGTGGCGGCCATCTTGGCGGGGACTCAGGCGGTGGTGCCATCTTGGCGGGGGCTCAGGCGTGATGTCGCACATGTCGTGACGAGGACTCTGGAAAATTCAGTTGAGAATGTGATGGAGACTATAGTGGGTGGCATTTTGTGAATAGACTACCGGTGGTGGCCACTGCGAGAGCTCTTGAATGGCGGACATGTTGTGAATAATTTCTTGATGTGCCGGCATGACGTGAGCAAGCTCTGGCTTGGCAGACGTTCATGAGCAGACCTGAAGTTAGAAGACTTTGGCTTGGCAGACCATGAACTTGTGAAAAAGGTTCTGACTGGTAGATATGACAGAGTAACTTTGACAACTACTGGCATGATGTGAGCAGGACCTGGAAGTAGCAGGCGTGACATGAGGCAGGCTGTGGCTTCTTGGCAACATATGTGAGCAGGAAATGAAGGCAGGCAGACGTGAACAGGCTTTGGGGAAGGGTCATGTTCCTTCTCAAGCACACCCACAGGAATAGCCAGCAACAAGGCAAAGTCAAGTACGCGGCAAGGGACCAGTGAACAGTTCCACAGGAAGCGGGAGCAAATGGCCCATCAGACCCACACGAAAGCTTGTCATAAGGGCCAACATCATTAAAATCCACTGGTGCAGAGTCCATAAAAGTCGCATAAATCCTCAATCGAGCGATTAACCTTGACGAAGGCAAAAGGAGGACGTGAGAAGGGAACAACGAACCAAAGTGCACAGTAATGGAATATTTGAAAAAGTGAGTCCAAAAGCGACATAAGGGGATATACGCAAAGCCATAAGAAACGCAAACAGAACGCGTAAGACAGACTAGAGACACAGACTTGAGGCTGACATGGACGGGGAGGAAAGGGCTACGGAGCGCGACGCACATGACCATAGTCAAAATGACAGACTGCAAGGCATAACAGAATAGACTTACCAACAGTGGGTTAAATACATTCAATACACGACAAGAGACAATGGCAACATTATGGCTATGTAGCGAATCAGCTCATGGGGAAATATGAATAATTAATCATAACTAATAAATATGATTAATTATTAATATTTTAGATCCGCTGTAGATATTAGCTGACCTCTCAGGGTCAACTGTGTCAATTCTAAGAACGTTAATTTCCTGGTAAGGGAAATAACTTAGTACTGTACAATTCTACAAAGAGTTTGTAGCATAAATCTGCATGATTAAGGACTCCAGTTATGAGCAAACAATGAACAACGTCGAGTGTGATACAAGTAAGACCTTATTAACTACATAAACACTTAAACTAGTCTAACATACTACATAAACACTTAAACTGGTCCAACATACACATACACACACACACACACACAAACACACACACATACAGTTGGTATAGGAAAGGGTTAAAGCCTTAAAGAAGAGAAAATAAGAATATGAAGTGATGGAACCATTTGCATATTCAGCAGATCTACAGCTGAGGGAAGCGTCAGATTCTTAGTTAAAACACACCTTCGTAAAAAGGAGTAACTGATACTTAAAGTATCAATTAATAAGACTAAGTTTGAAATACTTGCACGTCTCGTCTGTCTGAAAGAAAGGCTTGATGCAATCTGAAGGTCCCAGTTGATCTTTGCTGAAGTTGGTTGATGAAAAAGAACCAGTTTGAGTCAGAGAATCTTGTTGAATGGAAAAGTCAAGGCCAAAGCCTGGCACGAACTTAGGGGGGGTTGCAGAAGCATTCTAGCTCATGTCTTCATCTTAGAATCTAGCCGAACCACCGACTCTGGGCGGGTCCCTAGAGCGGGGCCTTTAAGGTCTCGGAAGATTCCCGCCTCTCAAAATGGGCTTGTTTTCCAATGAGAAAGGCTGATGTCCCAAGTGGGAGTTTTGAGATACTGGGTAGTTTTTATGACCCTTTGTGTGAGGACATGGTACTTTGCAAATGGAACTTGATTCGAAATTACTAAAGATTCTCAGGACATATACTATTGCCTATGTCCCAAATATAATATACACGCTGGTTTAGATCATCAGAACGGCAAATTATAGATACTAAAACATGGTGAGCATGAGTGTTACCATCATAAGCCTGCATAAAACAGTATACAATATACAAGGACAGTAACAACATACACATTGAACTGAAGGATATGTGTGTTCATTCAAAGAAAGGTCTTCCTCTGAATTAATTAGTAGAAAAGTCCATTTCTACTGTGCATTTGCCTCTTGCTATGGAACATGCAGTGATTTTCCCTGCTCACATTCCATTAGGTCGTAAAAGTATCTGGTGTCAGGGTTGCCATGGTAACCAGGGTCCTGGGCCTTGTGTCGTTGCAGACATCCTGGCATCCAGGTTATTGAGTGAGGGGACTGTGACGATATGTTAATCTAATGAATAATTGATTTGTTAAATCAAAGAAAAGGTGTGTTGGATGGGACCAGACGCTAAGACTTATAGCAAACAAGGGGGTCACATGACAAGAACAAACCAATGGGAAACAAGACACATGACTAAAAACAACCAATCAGAACATGACACATACACAAGGCAGAGATACATGAGGGCAAGGGAAGCATGACACTAACAGCAGGAAACAATTACAAAATAAAAGACATGGAAAACATGAACATGACAAAACCCAAATCCCACATTACATTATGAAACAGTACATCGATTTCATACATGTCCATTGTAGAGGACACCAGGACTTAAAGCATGTTTTTTACACATTTTGGGAGACACAACAAATTAATAGAGAAAAAATTATATATCAATATTATTATGAAATATTAGATATTATTATGAAAATCATGCTAATTATTACTCCCATTATTGCACCTATTTGTTCATTCTATGTTGCCCCAAAAACACGTTAATATGCAAATTAGATACAGTTTATACGTAGATACATTGTATATAATGGAAAAAACTCGTTTATGGCCATTTTACACACATTTCGCATAAAGAAAAATGTTTTTTAAAAAATTTTTCATAACATAGTTGAGAATCATCTTTATATTAAGTTTGGTATAAAAAATGAAAATTGATTTGTGATCAAAACAGAAATCACAGTTTTTTGCCTTTTCATGCCTATTCATGTCTTTTTAGTTTTATTTTTTTTAAAACAGGACTTTTTAAAGTCCCGATGTCCTCTATAGAGACATGGCATGACTTATGAATAAAATATAATTTTTCAAAAATTTTATTTTTCAATTTTTTTCTTATGCTCTAAACCAGGGGTTTTCAACCTGTGGGGTGGGGGGGCGCCAGCACCTGTCAAGGGGGAAGTCAGACAGTGATTTTCACAGTCTCATTCAGAGACGTTCCCTTGAGAATTTATTAATATGAGTTAACAAATCTTTAGCCATACACTAGGGGGCAATCTGACTCCCACTGCTAATCGACAGTTAGAGCAGAGTTGGCTCGAGTATCAGTCACGCTCAGTGTTGCCAAGTCCACTGTTTTCCCGCGGAATTGAGCTACTTTAACACTTGCCTCGTTTTGTAGTTTTGGGCTAGTTTTGAGTAGCAGTAGACTCTGTGCACAAGCGTAGCGACGAACTTCCGCTGTCGCCAGAAGTCGGGATGTCAGCTTCCGGTTTGCTCTCGCACTGCGCAAAATGTCAGTGTTTACAAGATGTCTTCAAGATCTGCCTAAAATAAGCATCAGCAATGTACACTGCATCATTGATGCCTGGTCCCCTGCTCCAACAAGCAAGCGGAACAAGGGATTCAAATTCTACATATCGAGTTATATCCACAACTACGAGGGTATGTAGTTTAATCTAATGTGGTGTGCCGACAGCTAGCGGCTAAGCTAGTTAGCGACGTGTTTATTTTTAGTGTAACATTAGTATAGAATTATTGTAATAACTTTCTCACCCTCTCAGTTTCTAATAAAGATCAGGGCACAGGTGAAGTCATTGTCAGGTCATTGTGCTACAGATCCATGAGGAAAGCTGAGAAACCTCACAGTTTGAGTGTATGGTGATGCTAGGACTTATAAACCAACAGTTATAGGCTTGTTACTTTAATAACCCGGCGTTTGTAATGTTCCTGGGGATTTAGCTAAGGTAATTCATGTTTAATATAACTCTTAAATTAATACGTAAAATTGACAGGTGAGTATACCTTGCTGTTCCCCATTCGGGTTACTGCATGTGTTCTTGTTCATGTTATAACTTTATTTATTCTAATTATTAATTATTAGAACCCGGTGTTCCTGATGTTCCAGAGGATTGAGCTAAGGTCATTCAGGTTTAATGTAACTTTCAAATCTAATGAAAACAGTTTTAGTAGGCAGGTAAGTTTACCTAGCCAGTCCACTCCGGGTAAAATACGTTCTTGTTCAAGTTTTCCTCAACTCAGTGATTCATTCATTTTTAAGACGCAGGGCCTAATCTTGTGTTAAAGGTATTAGGCTATCATGTTTCAAATAAACGATTATGGATTTTGATCGAAAGCTGTTGTAACATTACACAACATAATCTAATCCAACATATAGAAATACATGACATTTGGTCTGTTTGTATAGAATATTAGATCTAAAATATTTTAAAGATTACGTCCTTGATTAAACTGACCAACCTAAGATAAATAAGTATTTACTATGATATTTTACTTGTGCAGGTTGTACTAAAAGAGTCAAGTCCTGTTGAGCTGATTCAACACAGCTGCACATGTGTTGCTGGAGCAGCATTATGCAACCACTCTGTTGCTTTGCTGTTCCAGTCAACACATTACTCACAGCTGAATGTGCCAGTGGTCCCTCCTGTGCTAAGCTGTACTGAAGGGGAACAGCAGTGGCACAAGCCCAGAACTTTGGTAAGTTTGCATTATAAGTATAGACCTGTTGGCTATATTTTCAAACTTTACTGAACAAAAATATAAATGCAACACTTTTGTTTTTGGACCCATTTTTCATGAGCTGAACTCAAAGATCTAAGACTTTTTTTATGTACACAAAAGGCCTATTTCTCTCAAATATTGTTCACAAATCTGTCTATATCTGTGTTAGTGACCACTTCTCCTTAGCCAAGATAATCCATCCACCATACAGGTGTGGCATATCAAGATGCTGATTAGACAGCATGATTATTGCACAGGTGTGCCTTAGGCTGGCCACAATAAAAGGCCACTCTAAAATGTGCAGAACAAAAGTGTTGCGTTTTTATTTTTGTTCAGTGTACATTTAATTTCCAACTGTATCCTGAATAACTTGATAGGTATGAAGCCAGGCCCTGTGGAAAAGATGGTTGTGCTGTCTGCTAAACCAAAGTCTAGAGCAACAACAGAGGGAGTAAGGTAAAAGCTGAATATTGTAGATTTTTTACAATATGTTGCATATTTAAAGTAAAATACCTGTGTGGATATGCCACTTTCCACTCATGAAATTGTATGTTCCACACAGGAGCACACTCTACAAAGGCCTGAGTGGAGATATGCCTGATATATCTGTCCTTCAGGTAAGTAGGGATAAAACAATATCAAATTTCACAGTACAGTATAATATCCTATAAACCAAAATCTGTATACTAGTATATTAATATGTTTTTTATTATCATTTCCCTTTTGATTAAATGTACTGTGGCCCCTCGATTATGCAAACAAGTATTTTGCTTTGAAGAAAAAAAAACTATTAAATTGAAATCAATAGGAGTTCCCCTTCAGGAACTCGAGCTGCGTCGAGTCGCTTTGGGGGGGACGCCCTTGCGTGACCGCGTTCTGAAGCACGTGTCAAATCCGTCCAATGGAGCAGCGAGACGTCACGAGCAGGGTGACGTAAGCACCAGAAAGCATAAAAGCACATCCGGCCGGGCGCAAACCAGCTTCTGCCCTTCAGTAGCGCTATGTGTATGTGTCTGTCTATTTACTGTTGTCTGTCCGCACAAGCACTCATATATATAAAACAATGAGAAAGTCTATAGCGAGCGAACGGCATTACAAACACTGTTTTTCTCCCTGCCCACGATATCTGGCGGCACGGGATACACACGATTTGTGTGTCGTTTGTTAGGAGCAGAGCATGCACGGTCAGCTTTCGAACAGCTGATTTTCATCACTGCGAGCTCTCGCTGCGCAAGCTCCGCTCTCACCTGGCTGTATTTGATGAGAGTGGCCAGGCTCGCGATCCCACTGGCAGCAGTCCCGCTGTTGCCGAGGCACAGCGCAGACGGTTGTCGTGGGGGACGAGGGGGGATTTAGCGGAGGATCCTTTTTCGGTCCTCACGCGAGATCCACCCCACCCCCCACCGCCTGAGACCTGAGAGAACGAGCCAGCAGCTTCACTAGCTTACCTCCGAGGAGGTGATGTGACGAGTGTCGAGACAGAGGAGACTGTGGACTCGCCACCACAGTCCCTCGCGTATGAGGTGTGATTCGTGATTATGGGGGGTGTTTCGCACCAAAAATAAAATATCGTTTGGCCAGCCTAGAAACAAGACGCTCGTCCTAAAAATAATTAGACAAGCATGTTCTGAATCCAGATCACAGCCATCACGACAGGGGCCTTCCGTTTTTCCCGATCTCCATGCTGAGTGCCAAGATCGTGGGAGAAACCGTACTCATCCCGTATTACAGCCCCACAGTCTCAAATAATTCAAAGAACATCATGGGGCTGAATGATAATGTATATGGGGCGATGCCAGTGGTGGAACATACGCTTTCGAGCTATCTCTCCCCATCCCCAGCATCGTCCCTGAAGGCCCCGAAGCTTCCCACCAGGCCCGTTAGGCTTACATCGAGTCTGGTTGGGAAAGCTTATACGGCGGTAGGTCAGGCTGGCGCATGTTTGCACACCATGGCGGTGTTACAAGCATACCAGGCTGACCTGTTCAGGGGTGGGGCTGCTGAGACGCGCAGCAAGCCCAATTCATAAAGCTCCTTATATCGCCAGTCTCAAAAAAAGAGCGTTGCAACCCGCACCCCTCCAAAGAAAGATCGGGGGTCGGGGCGATGCTCTCAGTCGGGGTCTTCTAGACCGAAAACGGATCTGCGGACCGTTATTTTGTCTAAGAGGACCTTGGCTAAATGGTCCTACCATTGTCAGGTTCCTGAGGGCAGCCCACCTGGGGAGGAAAGGATAACACCTCAGTATACGGTGACCAATCCTCCTCAGTGCCCTCACGGAAGCTTATTGATACCCCTGCCACCCTCTGTGCTTCAGGGCTCAGTAAGCTCCGACGAGCAAAATTCCCAGCTGCCGCCTGGCAACGGTACAGCACGGGAGAGCTCACCCCCTCAAGTGAAGAGGCTACAGCAGTCATGTCGGTTGTTCCTTCAGTGCCCTCATGGAGGTTCATTTATACCCTGCCACCTCGGCGCTTCAGGGCTCAGGGAGCTCAGACGAGCGAAATTCCCAGCTGCCGCCCGGCAACGGTACGGCACGGGAGAGCTCGTCCCCTCAAGTGAGGGTGCTACAGCACTCGGGTCGGTTATTCCCTCAGTGCCCTCATGGAGGTTTATTGATACCCCTGCCACCTCGGTGCTTCAGGGCTCAGTGAGCTCTGACGAGCGAATTTCCCAGCTGCCGCCCGGCGACGGTACGGCACGGGAGAGCAAGCCCCCTCGAGTGAGGGTGCTACAGCTGTCAGGTCGGTTGTTCCCTGCCGGTCATTCGCTTCAGGGCACTGAACTGGCTCTTCTAATAATACCAGACGCCAGCCTCGAGGGGCTGGTTCCCTTAGTAGATTTTCTGGTAGCGTGGAAACTTCTACCAAATATCTCAAAATGGGTCCTGCAGATTGTAGAGAAGGTTACAGAATCCAGTTCGGTTCTCGTCCGCCTCGTTTCAACGGGGTCATCCCCACACTAGTGGGCCCCGAGCAGGCTCTGGTAATGGAACAAGAAGTAGATACTCTCTTGAGCAAGGGGGCCATTTAGAACGTGTTCCTCCTCTCGAAAGAGAGCGTCCGGGTTCTACAGCCGTAACTTCATCGCTCCGAAGAAGGATGGGGGGGTTGCGTCCGATCTTAGATCTCCGTCTTCTGAACCGCGCTATCAAATGGCTTCGGTTCAAGATGCTCACTATCGAGCAGATAGTATCTCAGATCCAGTCCGAGGACTGGTTTGTTACGATAGATCTCAGAGACGCTTATTTCCATGTTTCCATCCTCCCTCAACACTGGAAGTTCCTGAGGTTTGCTTTCGGGGGCGAAGCATACCAATATAGAGTTCTTCCCTTCGGCCTGTCACTCTCACCCTGCACTTTCACGAAGTGTGTGGTTGCTGCTCTGGCTCCACTGCGACTCCTGGGCATCCGCATACTCAATTATATCGCCGATTGGTTAACACTAGCTCAATCGGAGCAGATGGCGGCTCGGCATCGAGATGTCGTCCTCGCCCATATGAGAGAGCTGGGGTTAAGACTAAACGCCAAGAAGAGTGTTCTTTCTCCACAACAGAGAACCACTTATTTAGGCGTGGTGTGGGACTCAACCTCGATGCAGGCACGTCTGTCTCCTGCTCGAATCGAGACAATCCTCACGACAGTCACGAGGGTAAGAGAAGGCCAGTCACTCACTGTCAAAAAGTTTCAAAGGCTGTTGGGCCTGATGACAGCAGCGTCCAACGTGATACCTTTTGGCCTGCTGTACATGAAACCCTTGCAGTGGTGGTTCAGAACCAAAGGATTTTCCCCGAGGAGGAATCCGCTTCGCATGATCAAGGTCAAGCGGCGATGCTTACGTGCCTTAGACAAGAAACGTTGGTTCCTGGTTCAAGGCCCGACGTTAGGGGCTCCTTGTCGTCGCGTAAGGCTAACGACGGATGCCTCTCTCACGGGCTAGGGAGCGGTCATGAGTGGCCGCTCTGCCCAGGGTCTGTGGGAAGGCCATCATCTCTTTTGGCACATCAACTGCCGGGGAATGCTGGCCGTGTTTCGAGCTCTGACACACTTACTTCCAGACCTAAGGGGGCATCATGTGTTGTCCGCACAGACAACACATCGGTGGCCTCCTACATCAATCAGCGGAGTTATGGAAGCTGTGGGGCATGGCCATGAGGGGGAACAGCTACTAGCCATCTGAGGTTGTTGAGACTATACTACAGTCCAGAGCTCCCGCCACTAGGACACAGTACGCCTTGAAGTGGAAACTTTCGCTTCATGGTGCGGACAGTGACTGCAGGACCCAGTCAACTGACCAATTGGTACAGTTCTGGAGTTTCTGCAGGATCGATTCTCCGCAGGGTTATCTCCCTCAACTCTGAAGGTATACGTGGCGGCCTTAGATGCTTACCACACCCTTCTGGGTGGTCAAACATTGGGAAGACACCCACTTATCACTAATTTCCTCCATGGCACCCTGAGGCTGATGCCGGTACAACGCACTAAGGTGCCCTCATGGGACCTGACTGTGGTTCTGGAGGGCTTATGCAATACCCCCTTTGAACCCATAGAAGAAGTTCGGTCAAGTGCTCAGGCTCAAGACCATCTTTCTCCTCGCTATTTCCTCACTAAAAAGGATCGGGATCTTCAGGCAATTTCTGTTTCGTGCCTGAAATTTTCTCCAGGCATGGTTAAGGCATTCCTTCACCCGAGAGTCGGGTATGTCCCTAAGGTGCCCACTTATTCACCAGGGCCCATAGTACTTCAGGAATTATGTCCTCCTCCGTACCAGGAAGTAGGACAAGAAAGGCGTAATCTGCTCTGTCCAGATCGAGCACTGGACGCTTACGCACACAGAGTTGCCCAGTCGCGTAAGGCAGATCAGCTTTTTGTTTGTTTTGGTCCGCCAAAGAAGGGATTTCCGGCGACCAAAGCCGGACTACGGGTAGGGGGGTGGTCGAGGCCATCTCACTAGCCAACGAGTCCTCTGGCCTCCAGTCACCCATGCGGGTCAGAGCGCACTCGACCAGGAGTATGGAGGCCTCCAAGGCTTTCAGCTTGTGTGTGGCCTTGCAGGACATTTGTGCTGTGGCGGGCTGGTACTCTCCACACACTTTGGTCCACTTTTCCAACCTAGACCTGGCTTCTACCCCAGGTTACCAAGTTCTCTCTTCGTGATGTGCTCACAGGCAGGACTTGGTAGTATGGCGCAGTGGGTATTCTCGTTCACAAAGCGAATCTCGACGCAGCTCGAGTTCTGAAGGGCACGTCTTAGGTTACATATGTAACCATGGTTCCACGAGGGAACGAGACGCTGCGTCTCAGAGCCATACTTCCAGCATCCCTGCAGGGGCTACTTCATCGAAGCTGTTTTGCGCCCGGCCGGATGTGCTTTTATGTTTTCTGGTGCTTACGTCACCCTGCTCGTGCCGTCTCGCTGCTCCATTGGACGGATTTGACACGTGCTACAGAACACGGTCACGCAAGGGCGCCCCCCCAAGCGATCGACAAACGGTCTCGTTCCCTCGGGGAAACAGGGTTACATAGTAACCTAGAGACGTGTCACATAGGGTTCATTATTATGAACTTATGTTACATGCATAATGTGCAATATATTGTGAATAGGAATTACAGGGAAAGTTACAGGTATGATAATTGTGGTTGTTTTATATTATATATTATTATATTTAGTATATTGCTAATCAGTATATTATTATTTCCCAGGTGACAGAGGTATATGAAGATTTCCCTACAGCTGAGGCACCAATGATCTGCAGTATGGTCGACTCTGCCCTTGGCAAGGTTCAAGCCGGTAGTCCCTTGTCCTACCAACAACCTGCAACAGCAAAGAGAAACCTGTCCTTCCATGCTGCCCCACCACGTCCATCTGTGCCTCTTCAGAGTTACCGCCTACAGCAATCCAGTTGCATGTTTGTCTGCACTGAACAGCAGCTACACCATAAGAGTCTGGAAGTCACCTGGGACATGGCGCACAATTTTGAATGTGCTACCAGAGACCAAAGTTCATGTACTGAATGGCATCAGCTAAGAAGGCATAGACTGACTGCCTCACGTTTCAGGGAGATCTGCCAGGTTCGAGAGAACTCTGAAGAAAACGTGGCTAACCGGATACTGCAAGGAACCCGTCAGACGGCGGCTATGAAGAGGGGGCTCGAATTAGAGGCAGATGCTATCTGGGAATACTGCCAGATGAAAAGGGTGAACCACTACCCCTGTGGATATGCTCCTTGGCTGGGGGCGTCTCCAGATGGGTTAATCTTTGACCCTTCAGAGCCATGTCAGTTTGGGCTGATTGAGATGAAATGCCCAAATGTTAAAAGCTATGTTGACTGCCCATATCTCAAAATGAAGTCAGGCAAATTGGAGCTACAACAAACACATGCTTACTACTGGCAAGTACAGGGGCAGATGTTAATAACAGGAATGAATTGGTGTGATTTTGTAGTTTCAGCTGAGGAAGATGTACTCATTCAAAGAATTTACAGGGACAATGGTGTTTTAGATGTGATCAGAGAGAAAGTAGACAGGTTTTATTTCTATGTCTATTTGCAGAAATGTCTAATGCTTCAGGAGTAGGGCTGCAACTAATGTAAATAAAAACAGTTGTTAATTAATTTAATAGATAACCAGTCAGTTGTGTAATTGTTGCAGCTCTATGCAGGATTGAAATAAAATGCACTTAAATGTTTTTTTGTTTTTTTTTAACCATTAAAAGTGAAAATTAAAGTTAAGTTATGATTGAGCACAATAAAAGTTTTTACCCCCCTCAAAAAAGACCAGTCAATTATTACTGTAACTAAATGATTACATTGCCATGCCTGTGATTTTTGTGTGTTTTTTATTTCGCACCTTGAATTTTTTTACAGAAGATAAATTACATCAAAGGAAATTTACAAAATGTTATTCTTATGAATTATGTATGTTAGACACTGAAAAATAGTTTATATTGATTTAGTTAGAAGATACGGCTACAATATCACACTTCATATCTCCATTTCTTGACCAGAGGTCCATTTTGGTAATTCGAGAGAAGACAAGCAACTGTGAAGAGTTGGTTTATGCTCCCTGCAATGGAGAGAGGGATAGTGGTGTCAAAGAGTTTATTCTCTTTCACTCTTCTGATTATTCTTTCGACATGCACCCTCAAACGGGCAACGGACTGTGTCTTCAGAATATCCTCCTCTGACATTTGGGCCCTCTTGGAGAGGAAGGCAGGACAGTGAACATTCCCAGGTACAAGGTCATCCACCAAGAATCCTTTGTCCACCATGATGGCCATGTCAGGCGTTAAGAGCGATGTAATCCCTGACTGACGAAACACCTTCTTGTCACTCATGGAACCCTCAAAGAGCGCCGACACAAACGTAAGGGCTCCATGAGGGGACATGCCCACCATAGCCTTAAAGGTGCAGTGGGACTTATAGGTTGAGAAAACTTCGCTCTGAAGGAGCAAGGATGAAGGTGTTTGACACCGTATCTCTGTACAATCAAGGATTACTTGCGTGTCGCTGTAAATGCCCTCAAAGTCATGTGGAAGACTGGCCTTCACAGCTGCAGGAGACATCCATATACAGACCGAGCCCAGTAAGCTGTAGAGGAAGTTGGCCCAGGTAATGATGATTCGGCTGACTGTTGTTCGGTGGATATTAAATCTGTGACTCAATTCTCTCTGGGTACAGCCAGTGGATAGGTATGTGAGGAAGAGAAAGAGCTCATCTATCGGTAGCAGTTTCTGGGGGGAGACATGCTTAATGAGTGTTAATTCAAAACCATCCTTTTCATGCTTAGGGGTGTGGGGGGCTGTTGGTACTTACAGTTGGTCTGGTTAAAGGGCTTTCAGTTGTTGTGCTAGTGGCATCGGTTTTCTTTGACCTGGTGACTCTAACTATTTTGGCTGTTGCTGCCTTGATCAAGTTCCAAAATCCCATCAGATGCTCATATGAGAAGAATCTAAAATACAGTATTACAATTGAAATCAGTTGTCCTGTCATACGTGCTCAAAAATATGATTAAGATGACAAAGAGAAAATAATTACTTGGCCAGTTAATCAGTAAACAGTTATGAGTAGATGTTGATATTACAACTATCTTACCTGGTGTAAAATCTGATGTCTTCAGGTGACGAAGCAAACCGTTTAAGTCCAAAGGAGTGATGAAGATGAAATGTTTGGAGCTGCCCTCTCAGCGTCTTGATTTCGCTCAACGCGTGGATTTGTGGAAGTGTGGATTTCATTATCTTGAAAATGTCGGCTGCATACCTTGGTGTGGGGGGTCACCGAAAATCCCGCCCTCCTTATTTTGTGCAGCCACTGCGCACGAAGGCTGGTCTTCTTGGGGAAGCGGTGGAAGCTCAAATGACTGTTATACAGACCTGAAGCTGAGCAAAGCGGCACACAGCAGTGATTCGTAGAATTAACCTCAGTTCTCTGAAGTTTAAATAAGTCACGCACATTATATTTATTTTTTCGTACAGCAGCACTCATCTTGTTTGTTTACGGATGCGGATGAAGACAGGAAGTAAACCTGAAACTGATATCTCGACTTCTGGCAACAGCGGAAGTTCGTCGCTATGCTTGTGCACAGAGTCTATTAGGCGGGTTTTGTTGTGAAAACCTGGCAACCCTGGTCATGCTTATTGACAGTGTAAGATGATTTACGATTAGCTGTGTCGGAAATCCAACCACGGATTGGCATGTTGTTATCTCAGAAACAGGCTCAGCCATCATTGAATCAGGTAAACTGGTTATATATTTATGTTTCAGTATAATTACGCACGCTATACCAGGGCGGTTCTAAACTCTTTTTAGGTGGGTTTCAGCCCCCCTATCTGTCACCTTAGCCCCCCAAAACTATCTTAACGATCAGGCCAGTGCTGCTTCCTCGAGAAAGTTTTTCATTCTCACGTGTTTTAAGTCTTGTCAGTTTAAACATTAAAGTGATTTTAAGCCATTTAAGCCCAAGACATCTCAATGCGGCACTCACACACTGTGATAGAGCATTTCTATGCACACCGCTCACACACCTGAAGTGCACAAACTTGACAAGTATCCTTGTAAGCACAGTCGGTTGTTTTAAGTGAATGTAAACAGTAAAGAAAATAGCAAATGTACATCAGTATTATGGATCCATGCATTTCTTATGTAAATAATGTTAATCAAAAAGAGCAAAAGAAAAATTATTTGCTGCTTTAATAGCTTTAATGGATATTTGATTTTATGTTAATGTTAATAAAGTAATTCGGTGTGACTACAGCAATACATGTGGTGAGGGGGTGTTGGATGGAGGGGGGTGGCTTTTGTTTTTTTTATTATTGAAGTGAAATTAGACACTTGGGGGGGCGCATGTCCTAAAAGGTTGAAAACCCCTGCTCTAAACCAGTGTTTCCCAACCTTTCTTTAGATTTCCACCCTTTGGGAATTTTAACAAATTTGTGGCACCCTAAAAAATTAATTTTGTCACAATATTTGAATTTCTAACTTCGATAGGATACTTTGAAAAGTATAGATATTCGGTACAGCAGGGAGGAACTGCAGAATATAATGTTATACAGATTTTTAATATTATTAAAAAAATGGTCCATCAGTGGTTGCAATCAGTAGGCTAATTTCTAATGAAAATACCAATTTATACCTTTATACCAAAAATACCTTTTCCCCCCGTTTTGTTTCCTCGTGTTTTGAAAGTTTTTTTCTGTTTTTCCTATGGATCCCTTCGCTGCTTTGTTCGTCTCACTAGCCCGTAAGGACCTGCCCCTCTTGGAGTATGCGATTGAGTTCAGCCAGCTCACCCTTTTAACGCGTTCGACGATGCTGCACTGAACTCACTGTTCTGGATCAGGGCAAATTACCACCGCCCCGTCGACCTCCTAGACACCACCGGACTGAGCTGGAGGGAGGCAATCATCCGGTGTCTGGAGAGCGTCCGGCCCCAATCCAGAACCAGCCCGCACAAGAGCCCGGCCCACAATCACCCCGGCCTGCTCGGAGCCAAAGCCTGAGCTCTGATGATGAAGAGCCGAGCCCGCCTTGACCGATGAGCCATCACCGCATGGAGCGACAGAGCTGAGGATCGCCACGGAGCAGGAGCTGCTAGTGACATCAGACCAGGTGCCAGAAGCCATGGACAGTGAGATGGCGGAGAGGAGCTCCGCCCACTGCACTATGGCTGAGGGTGAGCTTACAAGGGATCTGGGACTGCTGGACTTTGAAGGGGACTTAATTGACTGGGTGGCAGATTTATATGCGGACATGCCCATTCTCCTCCCACCTTCTTTGGACATACCAGTCTGCCCTGAACTGTCTGCCAGCCCTGTCGTTCCCCTGGAAGTCGCGATTTGGTGTATGTGGGCAGCACACATCAGCCCTGAAAGCCCGGAGGCTCAGAAATGCCCACCCACCCTCCTGCTCCTGCCACCGCTGACATCTCGGCAGCAGCCCTTGCTCACCATCTGTTTGGGTGCAGCTCACTGGGGTATGCCACAGTTCAATCATTCAGAGTAGGCTGAGAATCCTTGCCTCAGCCTCCAGCCTCTAGGCCCAGACTCCGCCTCGGCCCATCACCCAGCGCGAATTACTGACCATGGTCGCGAGGGTCCTCGTCACTAGCGCTAAGCCCTTGGTGGTCGTGAACATCCATTGCCCGGGCTAAACTATCCCGGATGCGCCTGTCCTCTGGCTCTGTCAGGTTCCTCATTCCCTTCGGCTCCTCCTCGGTCCTCTGTGGCTCTGGCTCGACTGTGGAATTCCAAGAAGCCCAGCTACGCCTCAGTCACCGAGCCTCTGCTACCGCCATGGTCATCGGATTCTCCCCGTCAAACTGGCTATACGGCTCGCTCACTTGCATTGGGCTCCTCATCCACCTGCTCCGACGCACGGTCGGCCCACCTGGCGAGTCATAAGTATTCCTCACCATGGCCCTCCCTCCATCGGCTCCATGTGGTCGCATTCATGGCTGTGGCCTGGGTCCCACCTGGCTCCGCCTGCTCCAAGTCTATGTCTCTCCAGGGCTACTACCTCCGTATGGTCCACCGGCGACTCCGTCGCACAGCTCTACATCCAATCTGGTCCGCAATGGTCCTTCCTGTATCTCCTCCATCTGGTTTCACTCTGGCTCCTCCTGTCTCCTTCCCTGGCTCCTCCTTCCATCTGATCCGCCCTGGCTCCTCCCTCCGCCGTCTCACATGGACTCGTTTGCCGGTCTCCTCCCGGTTGTCCGTCCTCACACGAACCTCATCTGAGTCGATCGGTCTCTCCCTTTGTTGTTCCTGCGGCACGAGGATGCGCCTCCCGGGAGGGGGCGAACTGTCACACTCCTGGGCTGTTTGTGTGTGTGTTTTTCTCCCCATTTGCTCCGTGACCTAGTTTTCTCCCTTGTTAATTTGGTTCAGGTGTGTCCCGTTAATTTCCCTTGTTTAGTTCTGTGTTGTACAGTGTTGTCTGTTCCTTGGATCCTTTGTCCGGTATCGTCAATGCTACGTGCTACATGTGTTCCTGCCTGCCCTGTGTTAACCCCCTGTTTGGATTAATAAAGCCTGTTCTTCGTGACTGTCCTTCATCTCCGCATTCCTTGATTCCACACAGTAGGCACTGTGACACAAAAACATATATCTTTTAGATATATATATTATTTACAGTACAGGATAAATATTTATGTGATCCCTGTGATTTATCAATTTGCACACTTACAAAGAATGACGGCTCTGTAATTTTTATATATATATATATATTATATATATATATATATATATATTATATATATATATATCAGATGACTGATTAAGCTGATACATGTATATTACACATGAAGTAAATATTTTTATTAACTAAACATTTTTACGACAAATTTGTGGGAACAATGTACTTAGTTAACAGGTATTCAAATGTGGTCTTGGGCTGCCACTTTTCTTGAGAAACAGATCAGTCTATGTGGTTTGAAAGTCATACATCTGAAAACATCCTCCATGTCATACACAAGAGGGTTTCAGTACCAAAACCTGATTTTACAGTTTCACTAGGCAGGTACCAAGTTATGTTTTTTTTTGTTCAGCGAAGGAACCCGAGATGGTACTATGAAGTTGAGGTGTCGTGGCCAGGGGTTATTTTTCTTTCTCAGTTTAGACCACGGTAACGTAGAATGAAACGGTCATCTCCAGGCAATGCAGAGTCTGGGAAAGTGTTCTCACAGGATGTGACACATACAGAGCTAATAGCAGTGTGAGATAAAAGGAATCAGCTGTGATCAACTGTGAGAACAAACACTCTGAGAAAACACTCTCATAAATGTTTGTGTTTGTTTTTGAAAATAAAAACATTATAGTTTTAGCTGGATAAAGCCGGTTCTGAACAATATGGTTATCTGTCCATTAAATCAAGTCTGCCTTGACTCCAAAGGATATCCGTTTGTAATGCCTGATCAAACAGAAATACAGTTAGGTCCATATATATTTGGACACTGACAAAATTTTCCTAATTTTGGCTCTGTATGCCACCATAATAGAATTAAAATCAAACAATCAAGATGAAATTGTCGTGCAGACTTTAAGCTTTAATTCAAGGGGTTGAACAAAAATCTAACATAAAATGCTTAGGAATTAACATTTTATAAAAGTCTTATCAGGCCTTGTTTGCACCTTGTGATGAACCCTCTTTATTTGTCTCCATAGCCTTCTCTTGATTGTAGACTTTGACAGTGACACGGCTACCTCCTGGAGAGTGTTCTGGAGAGATATTGTGAAAGGGTTTTTCTTTTCCATGGAGAGGATCCTCCGATCATCCACCACTGTTGTCTTCCATGGACATCTAGGCCTTTTTATGTTGCTGAGCTCACCAGTGCATTCTTTTATTAAATTTTTTTCTCAGAATGTACCAAACTGTTGATTTGGCCACTCTTGTTGTTCCTGCTACCTCTCTGATGGATTTGTTTTGATTTTGAAAACAGTCTGTTTCACTTGCATGGAGAGCTCCTTTGACCGCATCATGTGGGTTCACAGCAACAGCTTCCAAATGCAAATGGCACACTTAGAATCAATTACAGAACTTTACCTGCTTAGTTGATGTAGAAATAACAAATAGCAAGGCTGTCCATGAAACAGCTTTTGAGTCAACTGTCCAATTACTTATATCCCTTGAAAAAGGGGGGATGTACATATTAAAGAGCTGTAATTCCTCAACCTTTCCTATAATTTTGATGTGAATACTCTCAAAGATCAGAGTGTGCACTTTAAGCCTTTCAGACTTATATTCATTATATAACTGCAACTTGAATGTGTTTTGGTCAGCAGATAAAATAATAAAAATTGCGGCTATGTCCAAATACAGTACATATGGACCTAACTGTATGTAGTGTAAGGGAAACAGGTCAATTAGCGCAAAGGGGAGATCATTAATATGTAAGGGAATTTGGACAGGATCACTGTTTTACGGCTGATCACTGAGACAGCCAGCGATTCATTGAACGAGTCGTATGACATCAATTCTGCAATGGATATTCATATCCAAAATATAGTGAAAACACTAAATAGTACAGTAACAAGATTGGCAGTTTAAGACATTAACTTGTAAGCACAAAACACAAGATACTTCTCTTTTCAATATGAATAAGACTTTATTGGATGAATCTAAGACAATATAAACTAATCTAACACATAAACACACGCACTCACACATTCATACAAGTTGCAGGAAGGGAGAAAGTGAGGAAATTATTAGTTTAAGAGAATGAAAATGTAAAATCCCAAGTTTACAGCAAGATGTGCAATTGCCTAGACATGAACAACCATCAATCACTTAATTAACCCTTGCATTGAGTTCCTCAATTAGGTTAAAATTTATATTAAATGCACCAGATCAGCTAGGATCTGGAGGTACTTGCGTTCCCTGTGTCCGGGGTTCCCTTTGTTGTCATCGAAAAGGGGGTTTCCTGAGGTTGCTGATTGGATGGAAGTTCAGTAGTCGTTGAAGTGATGTCTTGTGAAGCCAGTGGTTGGGCGTTGGCTGAAGATGTGTTGTGGGCTGGTTGAAGTTTTGAAGCAGTCGGTCAGACTCGAGGTGAACTCGGAGACACAGAGTTGCGGCAAAACTTAACTCAGAACAAGAAACTCTCAACAGAAAAAAAAATAAATTAAAGTAGAGGAATAGAAGTAAAGTTTGACGAGACTAGGTGACGTTTCTCCTCATGGTTTTGGAGGAGATAGCGTGTAAGCCAGAGCACGCTCAAAGAGCGCTAAAAAGCAAAGCTTAAAACGTGGTGGCAAAAAGGCTAGAAGCTAAAAAAACAATGGCTAAAAGCCATGACCAAAAAGCTAAAGAGCTAAAAGGCGCGATGACTAAAAAGCATAGCTCAAAGCTATGACTAAAAAGCTGCATAGCTAAAAGTGATGACTTGAAGCAGTGGCTAGACG
Organism: Sinocyclocheilus anophthalmus; assembly: GCA_018155175.1. NCBI lineage: Eukaryota > Metazoa > Chordata > Actinopteri > Cypriniformes > Cyprinidae > Sinocyclocheilus > Sinocyclocheilus anophthalmus. Next base: position 185,556 of record JADLZN010006035.1, read on the forward strand.
CTTTTTAAAAGCAATGATTGGATGGTGTTTGAGTACTTTAACTGGGCTTTTGGGACACATCCAAATGGAGACTGACCATTAGATATTGTCTTTGATTGGTGGTTTTGTATATTTCTCCTCCAATACAACAATCAACCTGTCATCGCATCAGGTCCAGGTCACATGGGTCCCGCTCTTTGCAGAGTATAGTTTTGGACATGATTTCTGTAACAAGAATATGATGCATTTGACAAAGAATTGATCGGAAGAAACGTTATAAGCATGAAGATTCAAACACACATACTAAACATGTATATGAAGTTATTCAATAGTTATTAAAAAGACATACACAATAAGTGATTAGAACATGATAGTCTACTGTGTGGGTTACATACGTGATATGGAGTTAAGCAATGGACTGATATTAGTTTATAAGCCCTTTTGAGTTCATTTTGGTGCATTTACATCTGTAAAAGACAGTTTCAGTACCATTTCTCTGAACATAAGGACACGTTCTGTGAAGACCAGAGGTTAAAAGGTCTGTAAGGAATATCATCTGGTTCGTTCTCCTAGGTGGGGGGGGGGAAAGTCAATCCAAAGAGCTCGTGATTACTAACACTGGTTTACATGTGATGGTCATGCTGTGCATCTCTTTGACCATTAATCTTGCATACTTGCCCCAAAATTGACAATCTCCTTCCTGAGTTGTTATGATCAGTGTGTTATTTTGTGTTAATGTTGAAAGCTGTTCAAAGCTGCTAGTTGGTTGGTTAGGCTTGCTTCAGACTGGTTGGTGCTAGGATCTGATTTATGAACATCCTGTTGTCTTCTGCCTTTCTGTGGAATTTGGCTCCTCGTGTTTCAACCATGTTCTTGATCGAATCTTAAATTGTCTGATTGGGTCTGATACCCTACAGTAGTATGTATAAAAATATATATAACTGAACATTTGTATAAACTAGCAGGCTAATGAGCTAGTTGAATGCTAAGCTAGTATGCTAAATGTTATATTTGAACATTTATATAGGGTATAGGATAAGATAGCAGGCAGATGGAGTACTGAGATCCTGAGTAGTACATTTACAGGGTATAGCTAAGCTGAGCTAACAGGGTAATTGGTTAATGAAATGCTAAACTAGTATGCTGATGGTTATAATCATTTAATAGCACAGGTTAAGCTAGCAGATTAATCGGCTGGTGGAATGCTCAGTTAGGATGCTGTGTGGTACAGAACATTTATGTTGGGTATAGTTTGAAGGAATAGTCACCCAAAATGAAATACCCCACGCGATTTACTTTAACTCAGGCCATCCTAGGTGTAAGAATAATATACATATTTAAAACTTTATAAACTGTCATTTCTAACTTCCGTTAACTGACGTACTTGCGTTCATGAGAGAGTGGTGTTCCAGCATATGACGTAGACGTAGCGTAAGCTCCGGTGAGTAGTGACAAACATGGAAGCACAAAGGAGAAAGCAAAACAAAAAAGGTAATGAATTAGAAGTAGAAAGCAAGGATTTGTGAAGAAAAATGCTGCAGTATTCCAATATATAAGCCAAGACTGGTTTTACTTTGCTTGAAAAAACATGCTTGGTTCTCACGAGACTCGCATCATTTAACGGAGCTTACGCACAGGTGCCCAACCCTGTTCCTGGAGATCTACATTCCTGCAGAATTCTGTTCCAACCCTGATCAAACACACCTGTTTGTAATTATCAAGTGCTGCTTCAGATCCTAATTAGTTGGTTAATTTGTGTTTGATCAGGGTTGGAGCTGAACTTTGCAGGAAGGTAGATCTCCAGGAACAGGATGGGCACCCCTGTCCTACATTATCTGCTGGAACGCCACTCTACGGTGAACACGCATAGGACAGTTAGTGGAAGCTAGTGATTATGGTTTATAAAGTTTGAATAGGGATAGTATTATGTAGTGTCGGGACCCTCAAACAACACACTTATATATTTTGTTAGATAGATTCACAAATAATCTGTAACACACCAGACGCCCGAACAGGACATGGTTTATGGTAACGATACATTTACCCACCTTGTGCAATGCGAGCAGATTCAGCTGCATTCTCCAGAAGAAGAGGCACAATCACAGTAGAAATGACTGTTTACTAATTAATAATAGGGAAAACCTTTCCTTTGAATGAACACACATATTCTCAGGATTGTGTAGAGTATTGCGCTTTGTATAATCTGTGGTAGTATCGCACTATTTTATCCATGCGTACGATAAACAACTCATTATAAACCGTACATTATAACCTTGTGTAGTATCTATGAATTCGCCTTCTGATAATCTAAACAAGAATGTATATTATTTGCTGGTACGTAGGCAATATATTAGTGCCATGAGAACCTTTAGTATTTTCAATCAAAGATTCAGATACTAAAGTACCATGTTTCCACAAAAAGAGTCATAAACTCCCCAGGATCTAAAACGCCCACTTGGGATTCCGGCCTTTCTCATTGGAAAAGCCCATCTTGAAAGGCGGGGATCTTCTTCGACCTTAAAGGCCCGGCTCCAGGGATCTGCCCCAGTCGGTGGTTCGGTCAGATGTTAAGATGAAGATGTGAGAAAACGCTTCATGATACCAAAGCATTGTGCCAGGCCTTCTTTCGGCCTTGACTTTTCTATTCACCAAAGATTCTCTGACTCAAAATGGTTCTTTTCATCAACTAATTTCAGAAAGATCTTGGGCGAAGATTGCATCAGAATATCTTTCAGACAGCGAGACTCGCTAAGTATCAAACTTAGTCGATTTAATTGTTGCATTAAGTATCAGTTACACCTTTTACAAAGGTGTGTTTGAACTAAGTATCTGACGTTTCCCTCAGGTGTAGATGTGCTGAATATGCAAATGTTTCCATAAATTTCATTCCTTATGTCTTTTTCTGTACTGAGCTAAACTTTAACCCTTCCCTATACCAACTGTATGCATGTGTGTATATGTGTATGTTAGACTAGTTTAAGTTTTTATGTAGTATGTTGGACCAGTTTATGTGTTTATGTAGTATGTTGGATTAGTTTAAGTGTTTATGTAGTTAATATAGTCTTACTTGTATCACACTTGACGTGGTCATTGTTTGCTCATAACCGGCCACTATGTTGCCTCTAGTCTACGTAATCATCTATGCAAGCACCTTGTTACCTTGATGACAAACTAATCTCATTCGGGGCAGGTGTTAGGAATGGACTAGAGAAAGTTATTTCCATTAACCAGGATTAATTAAAAACGTTTTTAGAATTGACACCAAGACATTGACGAAGAGGTCAGCTAAATAGCTATCAGGCGGATTAAATATGAATAGTTAATTATAACTAGGTATGGTTAATTATTCATATTTCCCATGATCTGATTCGTTACAGATTTTGGTGGAGAGAATGCGGGCATGGGCGTGAGTGCTAAAACGAAAGTTATGAGTTTAAACATTGTCAACCTAAAAGTGTGTGCGTGATTTGAGATGCCCTGTTGTGTCCCTATTTGCTGGCTTGTTTAGATGCAGATAAAGTGGGGGTTTGAATTGGTACTGCTATTATGATTGGAAGAGTCTATGTATTTCATGCTTAATGGTATCAGTGTAAGGTTAATATGATTTTAGCAAAGAAACCCTAATTTAAGTATTAAAGCATAAATCTGTCCTGACAAAACGTAAGTCTGAATCTCAGCTCAGCGGAATGTCCAAACTGTACCATAATGTAATAAGCTTTAGTGAAGAAATCACAAAATTGAAGTATTGTTTAAATTGTTTCTTTGAAAAAGAAATCTCAGTACAGTTATATCAAAGTAGATTTGAGTGTTGCTCCTCTTTCTACAGCATAAAGGCCTTATAGTTTATAATTAGATTGAAGCAATTCATCTACACTTTGACTGCATATATACAAGCAACCTGGTGGTCATTATGTGTTTCACTCGCTGAGTGAAAGTAAAGGGGTAATACTGTACTTTAGTACTCATATATGAGGCAAACATAACTACATATATGTATAAACCGGTTTTAACTTACAGTAAACACGTTTGTAATTCTTTAAACAAGTGCAAGAAATTTATTGTTAAATTAGAGAAGCACTCACAAATGCTTATATGCAACAAGTCTTGAAGGACTGAAAGCACCACGTTCTAAAACTGGTGGGCAACCTTTTAAAATAGACTACAACGCTTTAATTGCACTGGCATGCATCGGTTACGTGACAAACAAATGTGCACGGAAGCGATAACTTCACATAGCACAACACGCCATGTTGTAAACAAACCACCGGAAGCAGCTAAGCTAACACGACTTAGCATAGTTTCATTTTAGGCTAAGCTACCAAATAGCTTTAACAATTAGGGATTAACACTCTTTAATTGAAGCTCTTAAATACAACATGTGTGTGTGTGCAGTGTGAAGTAATTTGAAATTAACCTAATCCCTGGTTTCTGATTTTTCCATTTCTCTTCCTTCTTTTTTTTCTTCTTTTTCTATGTTTCTCAAACTTCAATTCGTCTCAGCGAATTTAACTATCTAGATGTATCCTTCCTGAATGCTATTGCTTAAATCTAAATTTAATTAAATCTTAACTGTCTATCGAGAAAAGAATCATTAAGGTATTGGGTGCTTTTAGTAACACACTAATCACTAGTGCTGCTATTTGTTCCTAATTCCAGATTGATTACCTTGTTTTAATAATAGCAGTCAGCTAATTTTAAATCCATTTACATGTTATGCCCCCTTGATGTTTTCTCTGAACCTCAAAAGGAACCAGAGAAATTTCTATTTTTGATTTGTTTATTTCAAACATGTGCCCTCATTTTATGACCTGTACAAAGGCATCACGCAACACATAGGGCATAATATCATCCTGAGATCTAATAATAATAGGCATAATCTGAATAGAAATACTCTCCTTTTCCTTTTCCTTCTGCTTTTCCCTTTTCCCCTTCATACCTCAGAGATTAAGCCTGTTTGGGGGAACCGTCAGCAAATTCTGAGTGACAATTTGACAATAATTTGACAGTAGTCATAAATCATCAATCAAAATCCTGTTTACGACCTTTTCAGCAAAACATATGCTGACCCAGAAATCCTATCTTAGCATTCACACTCTGTTTTGATCTTGTAGTAGTTTCTAGCCCTTACTCTCAACACAAGTTTTTCAAAATGTTGCAGATGCTCAGACTATCTGCCCAGAATGCAGACCAAAGAGGGCTGGCCAGGCGTTGTGAGGAACACCCCCTACCCAGGGCCGACGACCACCTACTGAGCCGAAAGCAACTGGACACAGAGAGAAGTGTACCTCAGACTCAGGACTCAAGCGAGAGTTATGGCTACAAAAAGCTCACCAAGGTCATCATCTTCCTGGCCCACAACCTAATGGGATTGAAACAGGAGGAAATTGATAGACTTTGTTGTGTAATTTTATTGAAGTATTATGTGAAAATGAAAGTAATCAATATATAAATTAAAATGCTGAATTATGTTAACCCTGAAATCGTCATAGAACGAATAATAGTCGTTTCATTAGACAGTGAACTTTCATGACAAAGTACACCTGTGAACTTGACATAATGTAACACAACGTATAATGGTCGTTCTCCATAGACAATGGACCTTCCGGAGACAGCGACGGTAAACAGACATAATCCTATAAGGAACAGGTGGAATGGAGTGAAGCACACAGTAGTATGACCACACTACAAACCAATTAGAAAAACAAGGCCAAAAGCGTTGGAAAAATTTGTGGCAATAAGGTATTCTATAACAATCAAAAAGTAACGACAAAGAAAAAAACAGAAAATGACCAAAATTGGGAGAGAGAACAAGGGCGTATTAATATGAGGTGGACAACAAGAATGGTCTGGAAATGATTTGGAATGATGTGGTCTCTTCTCATGTTAGTCCTCTTATTATCTCGGCTTTGTTGCTTTGTTCAATAAAGTCTTATTTTGACATCTAGAACTCTGCTCCTCCACTTCATTGGCCACACCCAAGAAAAATCCACAA